>JAHKBH010003217.1:0-25000 GCA_019049505.1 Pachyrhynchus sulphureomaculatus
ATCTTCGAGAAAATTGTTTATTTGATCCACGCTCAAACAAATAGTCTTAGAAACTAACTACTTATTACTTAATATCCCGACCAAGAAACAAAGGAATAAAATACCGTCGTAATTTTGGGTATTCCCTTGGCATTATAACCTAATCGATGTTTAGACTATTACAGGTAATGTCCCGGCGATAAGATCGGTTCCAGACGGCGACATTAACAATACCCTGATTGACAATTGCCTAGTAATACCGAGAAATATTGTAAATATAGGGAAAATATGCATCATTACTAGATTTTGGGTAAAATATGCAATAATCGGTGAGAATGGTCTAAATATGAAAATGCATAAGAAAATATGCAAATGCATATAATCCGGTCTCTAGTTATTAGTCTATTGTTGAGCCGTTGTAACCCTACATAAAAATATTATAGCCTGTTTGCTTATCGGGATCTGGACACAAGCTTATATCAATATTTTGAATTAATATATTATATTAAGCCATTCTAACTTAATTAGTATTATTAATTAAAGTTATAACCTTTCTTCGCCTTTTCTTCTACTTTAGATTTTTAAATTTTATTTTTCGTATATATACTGTCTTCTCAAAAATTTGACATAACTTCAAATAAAAACAAATCAGCAATGAAAACCGTTTCCTCATAAAATTCTTAAAGCATCCGAAAAAATTTAGCCTCAAGCTTCTAATGAGGAAGTTCTCTCCCAAAATCAACAGGGTTCGATAGATATACAAAATTAGCCACTGTTTTAAAACACATATTTAAATTTCTGTAGACAATGTATAAATAATATGTTTACGATAACGGTCTCTACTAACTCTTTCTATTAATTTTAGATATCTTGAAAATATATCTGAGATATTTCATTGGCATATCTTGTATATTTCGGAAAAAAAATGATTTATTGAGCATTGTTTTCATTTTAAGAGCTATTTTTTTTTTATTTCACGTGTCCTGAATTTAGAAGTATCACATCTGGGTTTTCTATAGAATTAAAAAAAACCTTTATTATAAATTTTTAAAATAGAAATATAATTATTTAAACATTTACAAAGAAAACATCAATTATAATTGTTATATTACGATTATTCTGAGTGATATTTTTTGAGTTTTTTTCATAAAATTGTGCCTGGGGAGTGATGTTTTTATGGTGGAATATCACGTTTTATTGGCCAACAGTATTCAGCCATCATATTCACATTCCATCGACCTTGGTATCTTGTTTCTAAAGTTTCGATGTCTTGATGAAATCGTTCTCCCTGTTCTTCATTAAAATGACTAAGATTTTCAGGGAAAAAATCCAAATTTCAATCTAGACAGTGAAGTTTTATACTCATATTGCAACCCAGTTTTTGTTATTTATCTAACAACGCTGCGACAATATTTTTATAGTCTGGCTGTTTGTGGTTCCCCAAAAAATGTACAACATTTTTGAACGCAAGCCAAGCTTCTAATCCGGTAATAATCATTGTCGCTTCAAATTCGTTATCCATTCATCAAGGATCTGATTTGTGGTCCAACAAAAATTCCTTCTTTTATTTTTGCTTCAGATAATGTAGAAAATTTTTTACACAGGTACTTAAAACTTTGTTTAGGTCTTTAACGCACTGTTTGATTAAACCTAAATTAATATGAAACGGAGGTACCAAACTTTTTTCGTAATATATTTTTGGTTCCAGGTTCAAGCTTATCCCGAGGAGTCCACTGTGCTCTATTGTCCCACTCATATAAAAAACACGGATTTTTTTTTATGGGTCTAGCACACGTGCTGCAGGGAAGTCCCTAAGGCGCTCCAGGAGCGGCATGAGTGCGGATATTTTATATATCCTGATTGTTAACCTAATAACAAAGATATAATTTTAAGATGTCCACAAAGCCGCTAACCGTTTTTTTGATACTGACTTTGACTTTGACTAATAATTCCAAATTTTCATAAATCTTGCGAATGAGTGTTGTCGCTGTCATAACTAACACGTTTTCTCACGAGAGGACACATAACTCGTCTAAAGAGCGCCAACACTTAATAGTTTGAATTTTTTTTTATGATAAAAGTGAAAATTACCACCATATCGATTTTGTTTAAAACCTGACGTGATACGATAAAAAGAGTGGTGAATTCGTAAACAGTGTTATCGAATTAGTAAAAAAAGTTAACAATATTTTAGACAATAAAAATCATGTAAGCCTGTGTTATTAACATATTCAACATGTTACTAACACAAACACTAATAAAGGTCTTCCATTTGGTACTTGACAACTTTGAAATTTCACTGTGAACGTACCCTTAAGCCAATCACCGAACAGTCAACGTCAAAACATTCAGTAAAGTCAACATTTTCATCATGGTGAAGTACACGAACGAACAACGTTTACAAATAATTAAAATTTACTACCAAAATTTGGAGTCGGTGACTGCAACTTTAAGAGCGTTAACGCCAATTTTAGGTCGTAATTCTCGTCCAGTAGACAAGCTATTCATAGTCTATTGAAAAAATTTGAGTTAACATATTCGCTGCTGGATGTTCCCGTGCCAGTGAGACAACGGGTTGGTCGAAGTGGCCAGAATATTGCTGCCGTTCAAGTGTTCATCTCAAACGAACAAAACAGTCGATTTCACGGCGTTCTCAAGAATTGGGCGTCGCTCAGACCACACTATGGCGAATTTTGCGAAAGGATCTTGGCCTGCACCCAATAAGTTAAAGTTAACTCAAGAACTAAAGCCACTCGATCATATGAAGCGACGTACGTTCTCGAATTGGGCTCTAGAAATGTTGGAAGAAGATGACCAATTTCATCGCAAAATCATCTTTAGTGGTGAAACGCATTTTTGGATAAACGGCTTCGTCAGCAAACAGAATATGCGTTATTGGTCAGGTGAAAACCCTCATGTGCTTGAAGAAACATCACTTCATTCACAAAAAGTTACTGTTTGGTGTGGATTTCATGCCGGTGGTGTCATTGATGTCGTTGATGAAAATAACCGTCACGTTACAGTCAATGGAGATCGCTACAGAGGCATGTTACAACGTTATTTCTTTGATCAATTGCATGGGCTAGACATTAATGATATGTGGTTTCAACAAGACGGCGCCACAAGCCACACAGCGGGTGTAACAATCGACTTACTGCAATCTAAATTCGGTGAATGTGTTATATCGAGAAATGGTTCCGTCGAATGGCCGCCTAGATCGTGTGATTTAACACTTTTAGACTTCTTTTTATGGGGGTACATTAAATACATACATAAGTGTTTTGATTGTACTTCAAGCCGATAGTAAAATTTTCGAAATGTCTCAAATGGGTTGAATTTTATTTCAAAAAAAAAGTTGTCAAGTCCTTAATGGAAGACTCGATATTTTCTAGTCTATTCAGCAGATTACCATTAATGGAATATGATTTTTCATAAATTTTCATATAATTCCTTTCTACTTGTAGAATATGCCGAACTTATACTAGCTTAAGAAGTTTTTTAATTAAAAATCTGACAAAAATTGGTAAATGGTTGTAATACAACCGTATTTCTTTAATGTTTCCCGCATATTTAAATTATCTTGGATGAGCCCTAATTGGTGAACTACTAATACGTTCAGTCCTATTTTCTAAAATTTCCCAGAAAATATAATTTATAGTGTATGCCTTTCTTCTGTTTTATATCATAATCATCATCATCATCATTAGCTTATTCCATCCATAGTCGGATGTAAGCCTCCGTAAGTTGTCTCCAATGAGCTTTGTTGTTTGCTTTTTGCATCCTAATCTTTTTATATCGTCCGGCTATCTTGTCTGTGGTCTGCCTCTGCATCTTTTGTATTCCCTAGGCCTCCATTCAACTATACGGCGTGTCCATCTGTTATCATTGAGCCTTGGGATATGCCCTGCCCAGTTTCACCTTAATATACGTATTCGTTGTATTACATCTGTCACTTTTGATCTTCTTCGTATCTCGATGTTAGGAATACGATCTAGTCTAGTATTTAACATTCTTCTCTCCATTGCTCTTTAGGTTACCTCGAGTTTATTTATTATACTTTTATTTAAACCCACTTTCACTGCCATATGTTAATACTGGCAGTACATATTGATCGAATACTCTGGCTTTTATTGTATTGGGGATGTCCAATTTAAATGTAGATTGTAACCTTCTGAACGTAGACCAAGTTAACAAAACTCTTCTATCCAAGTCAGCCTTTAAATTATTTTGTGATATTTCGATTTTTTGTCCTAAATATATGAATGTTTGTACCTTTCCTTTTCTTTCACCTTCTATTAATAGTTCCTGACTCTTATCGGCATTTTCTTTATTCAAATATTTGGTTTTGGTAAAGTTTAATTTTAGACCTATTTCTCGAGACTTGTAATTTAATTCCATCAGCATTTCTTGTAATTCTTCCTTTGTGTTGGCGATCAGAGTGATATCATCTGCGAACCTTAAGTGATTTGATCATTCATTGACCATGTGTATTCCTTTATTTTCCCACTTTAACTATTTGAACATGTCTTCTAAAGTCAAAGTGAATAGCTTTAGGGATATCGAGTCGCCTTGTCTAATTGTTCTTTTAATTTTGATTTTATTTGTTTTTCTTCAAGCATTATTTGTGTCTTGTGACCTTATATTAATTTGCTTTTTCCACTAGTAATCTAAGTCATCCAAAGTGTTGTATCCCCGCCTAAATCCCGTTTGTTCACGTGGTTGACAACTGTCTAATTTGTTCGTTAATATATATGTTATGATTCTAGTGAGGATTTTGTATAGTATCGATGACAGGCTGATAGGTCTGTAATTCTTCAATTTAAATTTGTTTCCCTTTTTAAATATAAGCATAATCAAGGCGTTTACCCAAGGTATTGGTATTTTACTTTCTATGAGGCATCTGTTAAACAGAGCTATATTTCTATAATTATTTCGTCGTCCCCTAGTTCCTTGTTGTTGTGCGTGTGTCTTTTGTGTAGTAGGGCGTTCATTATTTCATCCGTTGTTACATCGGAAATTTCTTCAGAGTCCACATTTCTTACTATAACTCTATGTCCGTTTTTATATAGATACAAGATAAAACTTACCGGTATATCTGCATTTGAAGATGCATTATCCGATGTCATGGCTACTATAATTATAGAAAATGCAGTCTTGGTGCCTGCCGACAATCCTGCTCCAATGGCTATAGCAATTATTACGGCATGTCTTGCTCCAAAACATGGTCCTAAAAATTAAGACATTTGATATATTGACATAAACTAAAATAATTTTAACTTCTTGATAACTTGCATAAACTTATGACTGAATTGTAAAAATGTTATCGAACAAATCTGTGGAATTTTTATATATAGTTTAAATGATGTATTTTTATCTAGTTTCCCTTTTTAAACATCCATAACATAGATTAATACAGTTGCAATCAAACTAAGTTAGAGTAGGTAGGCGAGAAAACTTCTTGAAAATGTATTAGCATTAATTAAAGAATATAGTAAAATATGGTGTTAATCTTGTAATAAAAAAAGTATGCAGTTGTCTTGATTTTTTAAACTTAAATTTTTTATTAGACACATTATACTTTTAGAAAATAACAAAAAGGGTAAGAATTAAGTCACGGATCTGTATAGCAATTTACATGTGCATCTGCCAAGATTCATTTGTTTAGGTTACATTATAAAACTTGCTGAAAAAATATGACTCTCCTGTAAAGGATCAGAAATTTTTATTATTAAAGAGTAATTCATTAGTCAGATTCAAGAGGGTGGTATAAGTACCCTCACACACTAATGGCGATGGGCTGTAGCTTGAACTCATCCTCCCATTTAAAGCCACTTTCTTCGAGTTGAGCGACCGTATTGCATTGTCACTTAAGAAGTTAAGAATAAGGAGCAATTACTAAATCTGAACACTTTAGTTACCAAAAATAAAAATAAATATTCCGAAGGAGAAGACACACAAACATTAATATGAGTGAGTTCTGTGATTGTGAGAACTATTGGGGGAACATATACCATGGACCAATATTATAACTAATCTTCCTTAAATACCTGATAAATTTTTAGTTATTAACTCACTCAGGGCGTGAGATTTTAATGAAAAAATTAAAAGGTTGATTCAACGAAAATTTAACTTTCAGTGAAATTTATATACGATTGAGCAGAAAAAATCAAGCATTGCTCAAAATACTTCTATACATCATCATTATATTGGATAATTTAAACAGTACTATTAGATAATTTAAGGTTATTAAATGCATACGAAACCACTGAACTTATAAAATAATTAAAATAAGAATAAATGATCTATTTGTTACACAACCGGAATTAAGTCGGTGTCTATGATTTCTCGATTTCGCTTTACAGATTACTATCTTACTATAAATAGTCTGGCTTTTAATCATAAGTTTAGTTAAACATAGCTCCTGATGATGCTAACTTGCTTATAGAAACGTGCCATGAATTAAAAATAAAGTGTTAGGTGGAGTTTTGATAACTGCAGTAGGTCTGTTAAACTGTCAATCGGCAACGAATTTTCAGGTTACGTATTACAGGTTATCATAACTTTAGTGGATTGACTGGCGCTCTTATGTAGACCAGTTTTTACATTAAATCTTTCAGTGAATAATTTAATAAGGTTTTTAGTCATAGGAAAATTTAGTGATATATATATATATATATATATATATATATATATATATATATATATATATATATATATATATATATATATGTATATATATGTATATAATAATTTATGCTTAATTATGAAAAACTAATATTAAACCAATAATGGAACAATGTTTAACCTTGGGTTGTATTTACATGTTTCATGCGTTTTATTTATTGTTTATTTTGTGAGTAATAGACCATGCTGTTTGACTTATTATAATGCTTAAATATAAAAATTATTATCTCTATTATGGAAAAGTTATTATAATGTATAATTTTTGCAATTCTTTTAGATACAAACAATTACGTATCCGATTTAATACAACACAGTATTCGCCGAACAGTAAAAGAGAAATGTTATCAAATTAAAGACGATGGACATGGGAAAGCCAATGGTATAACAAGAAATGAAATTGATTATGTGTTATCAAATGACAAAAATGTTGTAATTGACACGACAATCCTGACCACGATAAGCATTGGCCGTTACTATCGGATGTTCAGAGCAAAAATAAGAATAAATCTGAAGCAGGAGAGACGTAGATTGATAACGCATACAAAGATAAAGACACCAACGGAAATAATAAAGCAACACACAGACGAATATCAACAAGCACTGAAAAATCATATAAAACCCATAAGTTACCAAACAGAATTTGATGAACTAAACGCACAAATAATTAACAGCGTACTCATGACTACAAAACAAATAGCAAAATCGAAAAAAAAAAAAACACAAAAATTAAGTAAAGACACACAAAATCTCGTGGAACAGCGACGACTATTAAGAAATGATCCTACAAATTGCACATTAAAATTGGCAGAACTAGACAAAAAAAAAATAAAGAAAAAGATCATAGAAGATGTCAGACAGTTCAGAAACTCGAAAATAGAAGAAACTTTGAAAGAGGGATACAGTTTAAAATACCCAAATAAACAAATGAATGAAGGTAACATCAAATAATAAAACTTATAAATAACGATAACCAAGAGATCGTACAAATCAAAGAGACAAAGGAAGCTACAGAAAAATATTATCAAACATTATATGACATGAAACTATCTCCACTGCCCGGGAAAGACGAAGGAAATAAAGTGATAGTAAGAAATGTGGGATCTGAACAAATTTCCGATGAAACAACGGATGAAATAATGAACGCCCCACAACATATGCACAACCACAAAGAACCAGGGGACGACGAAATAATACAATAAATAATAATATAATCTCTTCAAGCTCTATTTAACAGGTGCCTTATAGGAAGTAAAATACCCACACTTTATGTCAACGCCGTGATTGTGTTTATATTTAACAAGGGAAATAAATTTAAAGTGGAAAATTACAGACTCATCAGCCTGTTATCGATACTACGGATACAGCACTTTGGATAATCTTCAAACAATTAGATTACTAGTGGAAAAAAGCAAATGAATATAAGGTCACCTTGTGGATAGCAGTGGTTGACAAAGAAAAAGCGTTTGATTCGGTAGAGATATGGGCAGTCCTTCACGCCTTAAGTAACAGCAGAGTCGATGAAAGGTACACAACTCTTCTTTAATACATATATAAAAGTGCCACACCACAAATAATGCTTGAAGAAAAAACAGATAAAATCAAAATTATAAGAATAATTAAATAAAACGATATTACCAAAACTGTTCACTTTGACTGGAGAAGACATATTTAAATCGTTAAAGTGGAAAAAAAAAAAAAAAAACAAATGGACGGTGAACGATTAAATCACTTAAGGTTCGCAGATGATATCACTCTGATTACCAACAAAAAGAAGAATTACAAGAAATGCTGATGGAATTAAACAACAAGTCTCAAAAAATAAGTCTAAAAATAAACTTCACCAAAACCAAATATTTGAAAAACGAAAGTGAAGTTGATAGCCAGGAACTATTAATAATAGAAAGGTGAAAGAATAGGAAAGGTACAAACATTCATATATTTAGGACAAAAAATCGAAATATCAAAAAATAATTTAAAGGCTGACTTGGATAGAAGAGTCTCGTTAGCTTGGTTTGCGTTCGAAAGGTTACGATCTACATTTAAATTGGACATCTCAAATACAATAAAAGCCAGAGTATTCGATCAATATGTACTGCCGGTATTAATACGAGTATATGGCACTGAAACGTGGGCTTTAAATAAAAGTATAATTAATAAACTCCAGGTAACCTGAAGAGCAATGGAGAGGAGAATGCTAAATATTAGACTCCAAGATCGTATTCCTAATATGACGAAGATCAAAAGTGACAGATGTAATACAACGAATATATATATATATATATATATATATATATATATATATATATATATATATATATATATATATATATATATATTAAGGTGGAATTGGGCGAGGCATATCGCAAGACTGACTGATAACAGATGGATAGGCCTAGAGAACACAAAAGATGCATAGGTAGACCACAGAGATGATGGACGGACAACATAAAAAGACTAGCAGAACACGATTGGATGCAAAAAGCAAACAACAAAGCTCATTGGAGACAACTTGGGGAGGCTTACATCCGACTATGGATGGACACCTGTTAGATTCATTTAAAAAGTTATAATGGAAACATACTTTTTAGATCCTATCATAAAGAAGTCTATGTATGGTTAATTGAAAAAAAAAGCTATATACTATGCATCAGCTTGACCAATTTTTTTTAATATCTTCTTTCACATAGATCTTAATCAACTATATGTACCTTTATCTCCAGTATAATGAATTCCATCTAATAAACCCGAATCCACATCTGATTCTACTTGATGAATATCTCGTTTATCAACTTTTCCGTTCATGATACTATTTAATTAGAGTTTTAATTGATAATATCTAACACTTTTCAATGAACCTGTTTCCACAATAAACAATTCAACAAATAAATAAAACCAGTAAGCGTGATTAATATTTGAATACTTTTCGGTAATACCACTATAATACTACTAGTAAAATATCGTATTTGCCTATTTTTATATCTCATGGTTTTAGTGTTATCTGTAACAATTTTAAATCGCAGCGAATTATTGGTAATGATGAGTACTCTTTCGAGAGGCTACTCTGTAAACAAAATACACTGTCGACCAAATAAAAAACGATAATACAAACTCTAAATGCAGCATACAAATTTAAAAAACAGAAATCTTTTATTGAGTTAGACGCTACTTGATGGAAATTCATTATAAATTAACAATAGTAAAACACTAATATTTTTTTCACAATTTCCGCTTTATTATTTTTCCGTTACAATTGTTTCAATATGACAGTGTCTCCATCAGAACCGATGATATTCTAAACTAATGGCAAATTGACATTATTTCTTTATATATGTATTTGGATCTACCTATTTACTCTAATCGAGGTGCATTTAATTTAAATTATAAACAATTGGACTTATCTATTTACTAAAATTCCAGGTACATTTAATTGAGTTATTCCTGAATAGAAATTAAGGTTCAATAATAGAAAGTTAGTTTCTAATTGTTGATTTAATAATATATCTGTTTTTTTTTACATATATTTATTTATTTCCGTACTTTATAGGAACTTTAATTTTTAGATTTCTTTTCATTATGGAGAATTTTAAAAGTATCATTGAAAACGTGATCTTCCGTTACTAAGTAACACTGGTCTACAATTTTTTTTTCTTTCACAAGGGCTAAATTAACGGAATATATTTATCTTTTTCATGCTGAGTTTAAATATGTTCGCAGGTTTTATCCATCAGGCAGGATTTTTTTTGTGGCACGTATTTACAGTTTTAAAATAATTAGTACTTACAAAACACTGAATAATAAATGCACGGCTAATTTTGTCTAACCTAAAAGATTTTATATGGTGACTTTCGGTCATATTTTGACTTCGGGATGTCTCTTTTCATAGTCCAGCAGTGGTCGGCCAGCATACTGGGACTCCATGTGTCTTGGTACCTCTTTTCCATAGTAGAAATCTTCTGATGAAAACGCTCACCATTCTCATCAGAGACAGCCCCAAGATTTTCAGGAAAGAAAGCTAGGTGAGAGTCCAAGAAAAGAATTTTTAAGGACATGTTGCAGCCCAGTTTTTTTGTATGAAGTCAGAAGATCACTCACTATTTTACTATAGTTTTCTTCTTTATTATTGTCTAGAAATCTACAACAGATATTTTTGAATGATTTCCACGCTGCTTTTTCCTGTGGTTGTAACAGTTCCTCAAAATGTTCATCATCCGATATTAATGATCTTATTTGGGGCCCTATCAAAATTCCTTCTTTCAATTTTGCATCACTTATTTTAGGAAATTTATATTTTACATACATAAATGCAGCAGAACCTTTATAGATTTTTTTTTTACAAAATTTTTTATAAACCCCAGTTTTATGTGTAGGAGAGGTAAATACACCTTTTCAGGATCCACTAATGGGGTATTTGATATATTTTTGAACCTAGGAATAAGAAATTACGTTTAGGCTATTGTTTCCTTATGTAGTGAGACTCCTTATCCCTGCTATCCCATTCCACAAGAAACAGCAGAATTTCGTGTATCCAAGTTGCAAACCTACTAATAAAGCTATAACCTTCAAATCACCACAGATATTCCAGTTATATTTAGTATACTGAATTTTTTCTAACAGGAATTTCATATTTTTATATGTCTTCCTCATATCACGGGCATGCGCGACAGTTTTGATGGTAATTCATTCCCATTATGGAGTACTACAGCCTTCAAACTGACTTTCGACGAATCTGTGAACAATCGCCACTCATCTGGCTGGTGTTAATGTCCAAGAGCCTCCATTACTGCACAAACATCATTACAATAAACTACATTGCCATCTTTAGAGAAGTAGTCACTGAAATTACTATAGCGTCTACGGTAAACGCATATCCTTGTATCTTTTTGGAGTAGATTCCAACCTTTGAGCCTGGAACATAAAAGCTCAGCTGACTGTTTAGGCAAATTTAAATCCCGTATAAGATCACTAAGATCTTCTTGAGGTAAAAAGTGAGGTTCTGATGAACGACTTGCATAAAATGTAGGGTCACTTCTCTCGCTTTTTCCGTCTTCAGTATGAACTGGGTCGGAGTTGGAGTTATCACTTAAGGTGATAAAATATGGAAACTTTGGTACAGGATACTCTTTACTACGTGACACAGGTCTAATTGTAGGTGCCAAATTGGGGTACTTAACTGTATATTTTATTTTGTTAAGCAGAAATAACAATCAGTTAAATGGTCCTTCTGTTCCCTCCAAATCATAGGGACTGAAAACGGTATATGATGAGTACCATTTTTCCAACCAGTGAGAAGCCTAATATACGATACACAGCATAAATTTGGGGCCCAGTCTTTATTAAAATCGCCAGCTTTACACCCAAAGTAAAGCTCATAACATTTTTTGTAAAATTTTGCCTCCGAGACTTGAAAGTCAGTTCACCACAAACGTAGCAGAAATTGTTTGGTTGATTTACACACTTTCTTGGCATTTTGAAACGTTTATAAAAAAACTTATAAATTAGAACAATAAACAGCATAAAAATAAGTAGGTACATGTGCTACCAGACTCACTACAGTTATAATACTGGCTACTTGCTCTCTGCTTGCTAAAAAAGGGCAATATTTGTACAAGATAGAACAGGTTTGAACATCATTAAGCCTTGACAGAGTTAAAACATGTTTCAACAAGAATAAGTCTGCCTGGTGCCAAATTATTCTGAATATAAATTCCCACTTCTATATTTACAAGAAATATAACAATAAAATCCTAATATAGAGAAGTAGAGTACACAAAAATGACTGTCACAAGAAAACTATGCCTGATAAAAGAAATCCGATAACATATTTGAATTTAGCATAAAAAACTGAACTAGGGTCTTTATTCAGTTTCCTTGTAAAAAAAATCATATTGACCAGTGTATAAGAGGCATATTGAGAAAACTTTTTATTGTTTTATGTAATTTCTTTTATGTTCATTTATTCTTTTTTCGAACGATCTACCTGTTTGACCATGGCCCAGAATTAAGTTGGTATGTTCCCGATCTTGTCCTTTTGTTGGTTTTATGTTTCTTGTTTTTTAACACGTTAGGAAGTTTATTATTAGTTCTAAAAGCAAATATTTAACCCTCTTTTAGACAACTGTCGATTGATTTTTCCCTGTATGAGTTAAAGTAGTAAACTTTCGGTTATTGTTTTTAGAACTTGCATGTACCTGTTTAATTGTTTGCCGGTAGGATTTTCTATTGACAATTTTGTTTTCGATATTAGGTTGATATCCATTGTTAAAAGCTATTTATTTTATTATATTTAGTTATTTAATATAATTTGCCTCTGACATAGTTATGTGTAAGAGTCTGTGGATTAAAGAATTAAAAGAAGCCATTTTGTGTGAGTAAGGCTGAGTTGAGCTAGTGTGTATTACTGAGTCTGTATGCGATGGTTTATAAAAAATAGAAAAGTCATGTTTATCATCAATGCTTCAATGAGTTCAAACCAGAACACCATCACAAAATCAATACAGAAATACTCAATAATCAGAAAACTGAACATGAAGATATTTTTTAAGAAGAGCAGACAGTAGTAATAACAAAAGAACAGTATATCTCTAAAACTCTAAATTTCCTTAAGACAGAAAACTTTCCGATTATAAAATTTTACCCAACAGAATTATTTCAAAAATTTGTCAAAAATATCATTAAGATATTTTGATTTTTAAAGAATTTGAAAAACGTAATTTAAGTTTAATGATCCTCAAGCCTCCCAACTTTATTCATTAATTAAGTTACATAAAAACAACCTTCCGATTAGACCTGTAATATCTTTTGTTACTGCTCCATCCAACAGACTGACATGCATCTTAAAATATTCCTGTAATTTCCAAGCAAAACATAGTATACTAAATTTATAGGATCTTGTTAACAAGATCAAACGCAACACATACATTCCTAAAAACACTAAGCTCGTATCTTCTTTCGTCTAAAGCCTTTTTCCCAGCATACCCCCCGTGAAGTTATAGAACTAGTAGAAAATTTATTATTGAAAAACAAAGTTAACCTAATTATCAAACAAGAAATATTAGAATGCCTATTAATCTGTTTGGACCAAAACTATTTTGAATTTAACAATATTTTTTTATATGCCGAAAGAAGGTTTAATAATGAGTAACCCACTAAGTCCATTGTTGGCCGAAATCTTCATGGATCATCTAGAATCTGAAATTCATACTCATCGCCTTAGCCAATATTGTCTTTACTGGTATATGTATGTGGATGATATTTTGGTCTGCTCCACTGGAACTAAACCTTATAAATAATATTCACAGAAATATAACGTTTATCATAGAAATTGATCAACAAAAATCAATCAGTTTCTTAGATTTAACTATGAAAAATAAATGATAAACACTCGTTTCTATTTTTCATAAGACATCGCATACAGACTCATTAATACGCAATAACTCAACTTATCCTTTCTCACATAAAATTCTAATTCTTTAATCCGCAGACTCTACACATGCCTTTGCCAGAAGAAAATTATATTAAACAACTAAATATAACGTTTAACAGTGGATATCAACCTAATATCATAGATAGAATTGTCAATAGACAATCCTACTGGCAAGCAATAAATCTGATATACCCAACTTCTAAAAATAATAACCGAAACTTCAATTTAATTATACAAGGAAAATAACTGACCTTGTTTCTAAACAGTTGTCTGAAAGAGGGTTAAATATTGCTTTTAGAGCTTATAATAAACTTTCTAAGGTCATAAAAAAAACACAAAAATAAAACCAACAAAAGACAAAATCAGCAGTATACCAACTTAACTGTGGATCATGCCCTAAATTTTATATTGGCCAAGTTACATGGCCAAAATAAAATCTTTCAATATGCAGATCATTTAATAATAGAAAATACTCATAATGAAAGGAAATTTAAAAAGTTAAATTTCCTAGAAAATATGGAGATAAATAAGTATAAAAAATCAGATATGTTATTATGTCTACAATTAGAAACTTATAACTCTAATTTTATTGAACCTTAATCCCAATTAAATGTAGAAGTCCAAATGTTTATAATTTAAATTAAATGCGCCTCAGTTAGAGTAAATAGGTAGACTCAAATACATATATAAAGAAATAATGTCAATTTATCATTAGTTTAGAATATCTTCCGTTTGATGAAGACACTGTTGTGTTGAAACAATTGTAGCGAAATAAATAATAAAGTGGAAATTATGAAACATTAGTGTTTAATATTGTTAATAAACAGAAATCTAATAAAATTTCAGCATATTATTAAAGAACTTTTTCTTGCTTGATAATGATATTTACAATATGCGCCAAGATGTAAGGTGATTCGAGAATAATTTTTTATCCTGTTCAACGCTTTTGGTAATATTTTACCAATTTAAAAAATACTGTGACATACATTTTTTGGCAAAAAAATCAATATCATTTCTGGATAACTGGTTTAGTTTAAGTATCGTAATAATTTATAAAATTAAAGTCTGAAAAAAAACTTGATAAAAACCTGAGATTAATAAGTTTTACCTGTGTTTTACATCGAAGAAATTTTGTATTAACCCCACAGCAATAAATTTGTGTTACAACACCTACATGCTCATTTATGTTTAGGAGTATTCGCGAGGACACTGGTGAACGACCATCTGATCCTTAACGAGCTCCTCTAATACCTTGTGATCCAGTCACAATAAATGATTCTGTTAAATCAATTAAAAAGGTTACAAAGCGATTTGTCGACCATTCTCATAATGTTCGTATAGGTAATACAAGTGTTGATAAAATTAGTGAGTCAAAACCGCATAAAAACGTTTTTACACCATTTGAGGAATTTTCAATCTATATCACACAATCTTGTTAACTAGTCTAATAAATCCGCCCCACCTATGAGCAGATTAAAAAATGTTGTAGCCTCGGAGTATAGAAACCTGCTTTTTCATTGGAAACCTGGCATATTTCCACGGATAAAGATACATATTTCTGTTGCTCTATGAGATGTTACTTTAAGTAAATTGACAGAAGTAGAAAAGCGATCAGAATATGTTTCCACTACTAAAATGGTCAACTTTCTTAATACTCGCTCCCCAAAATGATCGTTTGTAAAGGTCATACATGCATTGAAGTGAACGATTTTCTTTGCGAGTCTACTATTAATTATTTAAGTTATCTGAGACAATTAAAAGTTATTGATTGATAATTTTATTATATTAGCAAACGAACAGCTAATAAAGCTTTAATGTGATATATCTCCGGTAATATAAGTCATATCTAGTCATACTATCAGTTAAAACTGGACATTTGACAGACAGCCAACAGATGGCTCAGTCGCTTTTGTTCTAGACTTTTCGACGTCAAAAATGCTTTCAGCAATAGATAAAATTCTTGCAAAAATTGAGAAAAATCGGCCTGCAAGTAGTCAAGACATCGCCAAATACTCATCACTAAATAGTTTTAAACCATTCGGAAAAGGCTGGGTATCAAAAAAAAAAAGCTCAATGTTTGGGTACCACATGGTTTGACGCTAAGAAATTTACTCGATCGAATTTCCATCTGTCTGTCTGATGGAATTGGAAGGGAATTGTACATCATGAGTTGCTGCAGCCTAGTCAAATGATTGATTCTGTATTCTACCATCAGTGACCAACAAAACTGAAGTAAGTGATTGAAAATAATCGACAGGAACTAGTCAACAGAAAGGGTGTCATCTTCCACCATGACATCGTAAGACAATGAACATCTTCAATGACTCCGCAAAAATTGAGAGAGCTCACCCGGGAAATTTTAAAATATCCACGGTGTAGCTCACGCCTTAAACCATCAGACTATCATTTGTTCTGGTCTTTGCAGAACTCTCTAAATGGTGCTAAGTTAGTTTGAAGAGAGGACGGCGAAAACCACTTGTCACAATGTTTGCCCAGAAACTTCAGAATTTCTAGATTGACAAGATGGTGTTCTCAGAAAAATGGCCTATGATCATCATACAGATTTGGCTCAATAAAGTTTTTTCAAACTATAAAAAAAATGTCTAAATGTTGACTTTAAAAGGCTTAATACCTTTTCGACAACCTAATGCGACGGTCGTTTAAAAAGTAAGGCAAACGAGGAAGAAAATCCCAACAAGACTGAAAAATTGACCTTTATTTTCAATATAATCTTCTTCGGGCTCGATACATTTCGTCCAGCGATGTTCCCATGCCACTAAGCTATTTTAATAAAATGATTTCTTGTGACGTGCAAAATAGTAATTCACAGCGTATATTACTTCGTCATTTCCATGAAATCGTTTTCCTCCAAGAAATTTTTTGAGGTTCGAGAACAAAATTAGGTCTGTTGGGACCAAATCAGGCGAATAGAGTGGAATTTTGACCCTGGCAACGAGTGACTTGCACACAGCTTTTGCATACCAAGATATTTACGCAAAATATTATGCACGTGTTCACTTACGATCCCCAAAATATTAGTAATCTCCCGAACCCTCAAACGGCGGTCCCTCAAAATCATTTTGTGGATTTTCGTTACAATATCCGGAGTCCATTAATATGCTTGTCATTTGTGCTTGTTCGGTTACGTTTAAACTCAGAAACACAGTAGTTCACGGCCTTTAATAAAGAAGAAGAATCACCTAGATCATCGTTAAGCTTTACTGTTATTTCGATGCCCGTTTTTTGATTCAAAAAGAAATTTTATCACCGCTCGAATCTCAATTTTTCCATGATGTCGGAAATCGCTTATACACGTTTGTATTTCGACCGAATAAACTGAGCTCTGAACTGTAACTCTACATGTGATCTTCTAAGGATTGAAACTAAATGGTTCAATATATTTACTTTACAGTAATAAATTTAATCATATTTTAATTCACAAGGACGGAAGTTATTTTTAACCTCTTTCGAGAAGTGCTTATAATTTATAAGCAAACAATATTTAAATATATTTATCTTACAGAAAAAAATTATCTCTCCAGGGATATCAACTGTAGTGTTTTAATCTTTATTATATTTAGGACGGAAGTTATTTTTAACTTCTTTCGAGAAGTGCTTATAATTTATAAAGAAACAATATTTGTATATATTTACTCTACCGTAATAAATTGTCCCTCCAGAGATATCAATTGAAGTGTTTTAATCATATTTTAATTCACAAGGACGGAAGTTATTTTTAGAAGTTACTTTTGAGAAGTGCTTATAATTTACAAACAAACAATATTTGTACTTACGGTGAAAAAATGGGTGTTGGTAAATTGCCTCCCGGCAGGTAGTGGTCAGATTTATTGAGCCTCATTTATAGGTAAATTGCCTCCCAAACCTTTCTACTACCTAATGGGTATTTCCCGTAATTAAAGGTAGGTATACAATATTGCAAATAAATGTGGTATATATAGCTAACATATTGCTTATAATATTTTTCAATTTGATTTCTAAATTCCATCATTAAAGACGCGAAACATTTTTTTTAACATTAATCCCAGTATCATTTTAAGTGAAAAAGGAAAACAGTTATTACTTTGAAACAACTATAAATACAGCTTCCAAAAGTGCCTAAAAAGTGGTGAAAAACGTTGAACTTGCATAAAGAAAACGTGCAAATCTTTCCTTGTTACTCTGGGAGAAGCGGACAACAATATTATCGTTACAAAACATGTGCAGGAACATTGCCATGTCGTAAAGAAAAATTACATCGTCAAATTGTCAACACGTCCTGTAAAAGAAAAGCTGTCGAAGATGTGTGAGAAAAACCCTCTACCATCAACAGTTACTACATCCGACGTTGCTTATATTAGAAGAAATATGTACAACGCTCGTCAGAAAAAACACCCTACATTGCCGAAGAGTGTTAAAGATACTTTCAAAATTCTGGAAGAGATCAACATCGAAACATCTAAAGGTGAAGCGTTTTTATTTATTAACAATAGAAGTGACCAAATAGTTGTATTTCGTTGTAAACCAAATATACAGTTTTTGGAAAAGGTTACACGAATTTATCTAGACGGTACCTTTAATTATGGCCCTCCATTCTTTTGTCAATTTTTTATGGTTCATGGCTGTTATAACGGACATTATATTCCATTAATTTTGTCGTTGTTGCCTGATAAATGGACAGAGACATACATAAAATTATTTAATTTCATAAAGGATATTTTTAAATATAAATTTGTAAAACTAGAAATTTTGGAACTTGTAATTGCCTTTGAAAAAGATATCCACAAGATTGTTCAACAAACTTGGCCACTAGCGAAAATAGTTGGATATCGGTTTCATCTTTCACAATGTTGGTATCGAAAAATCCAAGCATACGGCTTAACATGTTCATATAAAGATGAAACTTCTGAAGTTGGAAAATGGTTACGAATGACATTCGCCCTTACTTTTTTAAAACCGGATGGAGCCAGCGATTGTTTCATATTTGACTTGCTATCAATTGCACCCGACATAGAAAATATCGAAAAATATTCTGATTATTTAATAGACAACTACATATTAGAGGATCCTTTGTTTCCTTCATATATTTGGGCTGAAAATTCAGCGGAACTTACCCGCACTACCAATGCTTGTGAATCGTTCCACAAACATTTTAACGATTCCTTCTACAAATCTCATCCAAATATTTTTATTTTTATCGGAAAAATGATCGGGCTTTACAAAAACAACCAAATTAGCAGAATGTATTTTATTAAATGCATATCTTTCCATTGTGGTGCTAAAGATTAATTATTATATATGTTTGTATGGAATATTATATATATTTTATTATATATATTTGTGAAATATCAACATGTACGATTACACTTTAGTATTATAGGTAAATTTAAGGTTTAGGCTCTATCTTAAAACTTAGAATTAGGTATTTTCTTTTAATTTGTTGTTTACATTTTTTGTTCTTCAATAAAATCAAACTTATAAACCATGTTTAGTATTTATTAACGGGGACCAATTTACACATCTATATCAGGTAGCTAAAATTTATGGTAGGCAATTTACCTATTATTTAGGGTCCAGTTTTCTCTTTGGAGGCAATTTACATCTACCCGAAAAAATATATAGCAGCATTGCTCCTCATGAAATGCTATAATTATTTTAAATAAACCTGACGAGACAGACGAATCTCCGTTGACGATTCAATTTTAACTCTTTAAAATTATTCTCCCATTTTTGTTTTGGCAGCGACAGATATGCGAATATAATATTGATATTCCGTTGAAAAATTATGGATATTTAATTTAATTTGGCTCTCAGCTTATATTGTATTATTTTATATAGTAGAAATTGCGTATCGATATGATAGGTAATGATGTTGACTTTGGCTGAAGAGTCTTTAAAATTGTTAATAATAGAAATTTACTCAATCGATAAAAGAAACACATTACGGCTTGATTAATGTGTTTAAAAAAATAAATTAACAAATTAGACATGCAGATTTTAAATAGCTTTGATCAAATGAGAATTGATGATTCTCTGTATTATATAAGCGACTTTCTGTCACTTATTATCACTGTATTTATATCCAATTGGTGTTCACTAAACTATCACATGTGAAGTAAAACGTTAAACTATATTTATTGGCGTTTTTAGGACGTTTCTAAATTTTAACTGATTTGATAATTGATTTTTTGTATTGATCAAGTGTACACGTTTCTGTACTTATTTTTAATATGTCTTATTCCGTAATTATAATGAATTTTAAATTCATCATTTCTAACATACAATTAATCTATTCTAATTCCGTGCACGTGAGGGATTTAAGGCAAGTAAATGTTGAGCAAACTTGACATATTCGAAAATGAAACTCCATTTCATGACTCCTGAAGTAGCTCAAAGAATAAGACAGTCGGTGATCTAAAGAGCAGCGATATCGGAACCCATGGTATAGACAATTCAAATATCTTATTTTATGGCCTAGACAGGCATACCGTGGTTGAAGAAAGTTATATTATTAATCCTCTTGTGGAGATTCTTATGAGACACTATATGAGAAGATATTTGAAACTTAGCCTGGTTGTCTAGCGGAGAAATGCCGTTCCACTTTATTGGCGCCTGGGAAGACTGTATCGCAAAAATTGAAGGCCATACCCTGAAGTATGTGGTGTGTTCTCGAGGCCGGAGAGTTCCCGCAGTGGTTGGTGGGAATTAGGAATTATTAAGAGGTGAACAGAAACGATTCCTCTGATCAGTTTGGTAAACTTTCACCCTCCCTACAACTACGACTACCACTAGTTCTAACATACATCATTCAACAAAATAACAGTAAATGTAGAAACACCCGGGATTTTTAAAGTAATTGTACCTTTAGGTGATTTCCAGCATATTATTAAAATTTGTGAGTACATTGGATGTTTATTTGAATATTTTGTCTATAGTCCCATGTATATATATATATATATATATATATATATATATATATATATATATATATATATATATATATATATATATATATTGATCATTATTTAAAGAGAAAATTCTGTAACTGAATATAAAGCATACAATTTTGTAGGAGTCACTTAGACCAGCGAAAATGGCACGATAAATGAATAGTTAGAAATTCTTTCCAAAGTGAGATAAAACGAACAAAAACAATTGCTAGTATATCCGCCATGGCCGTCTAAGTCTAAGAGTTTAAATCAGTTGCCGGTCACCTGTCAAACAAATGTCAACTTGTGATACATCATTGGAAAGAGGATTTCAAAGCGAATTGATAAAAAACATACAGGGTTCCATTAAAAATAAGAAAGTTGCAGTCATTTCCGGTCAAACTGGAAGTAGTTAAGTTAAGTGATAAAAAGTCTAATAATGTCCCATTCTAGAATCTAAAAATACATATATGTAACCTTCAAAATAAAAAAATACAGGGTGTTGCATGTTGGCTGTATCACCAGGTATATATATATATATATATATATATATATATATATATATATATATATATATATATATATATATGTGTACTATATATATATATATATATATATATATATATATATATATATATATATATAGTACACAATATCACACTATCTACGGGTAGGTCGATGTTAAAATATTTTAAAGGGATTAAAGCACACCGTATGGTCAGTGCAGTATTTATTGCTTGCTGATTTCTAATAAGGTAAAATGTTGCTTATATATTAATTGAGCTCTACGTTCTAATAACTTAGTGATACATTTCTTAAGAAAAATGATCGCCATTAAATAAAAGTAAGCACTTAATTACATTTTGTTAATTCCATGCAGTTACAAAAATAATATACATTTAGATGATCGGATTTTATCTCCATTATCGAAATTAATTTCTTAATTGCCGGTTCAAGGAGGAGAAAGGTAGATATTAGTCTCATTGTATTTGCTACTTCAGCTATCTGGCCCTTCTCCGAAGCATCTTATAAGACCATTAAAGTTATTAATTACTCTAATATCTTAATTATTATTAATTTATTTTGAGTAGTACCAATTAAACTTATTATTGAGCAAAAGTAAATTAAAAAAAACCCCTTATTATTAACTAGATTTACTAAGGATTGTTCGTATTGTTGATAAATTTCTGTTATTTGAAAGCACATACCAACGATATCACTTCTAAATATACTTTATTTATTTGAAACTGATAACAATAGATCATCTTGAATTATACATATTAGCATCAAGCAGTAGTAAGGGCCCCATAGTTGTACCTACATTTTACCTATAATGCAGCAGTTCAACAACTTTATTGGAGTACCATCTGGCATCGCTCTAATATTCACAATCTCTTATGTTTGAATATACTAGAAAAACGACCCTTTATTGGTTATTTGGGGCTGAATAGTCTGAAATAGTTCTGGCCAGTGGTGATGCGCCTGGGCGTATACGTATTATTTGCGGATAGTATGAATGAAAGAGTTTTTTATAATGTTTAAACATTTATTAGAAAAAAATAACATTTTATAAAGAGACATTATTAATTAAAAGATATACAAATGAGGAAGTTAAACAGTAATGAAAAAAATATTACCAATCTCAATCTCCGACATGCCTGAAAAACTACCGTTGTCCAACTCATTTAAATTTACATGTATAACTAAAGGTTCAACAATGGCTTCCACTGTCGTGCATACAGTGCACATTTTATCTTCCACCCTCAATACATGCTCGACGCATTTTCGCCAATTGTGTGTCTGCTAATTTATAGGTCGTATTGTTCCTGGCGACTTCAACCTGTGCCCATATAAGTTCTATCGGATTGAGCTCGCAATGATATGGTGGCGGCGCAGTAATATTACTTTTTTGGCCATCTCGTTGATGACAAACTTGTGTATTTGTCTTTATTTCTGAGAACTTCAAGCTTTAGAAGTTGTAATAATTGTCTCTTAACGCTGCTTTTTGGAAATGAAATATTTTTCTCGGTCTTCCAAAATTGGATGATCTTTTTCAGTCAACCCAAGGTTGGAACTCGTTCTAAATTTTTAGAGCGAGAGCTTGCCTTATCCATTATAATACTAGAACCGTCTGGTATTACGTCTATCATATGTGAAAACCAATCTTGAGATACATCGGAATTTATATCTTCGTGATAATCTCTTGGATACGAATAATAAAAGACCTCCATCTACAAAAGCATTTTCGCTTCCAATATGCGTAGTAATTAACCAACGTCCCTTACCAGATGGCAGTTTAAGACCAGTAGAGAGACCTTGGCGAACATTCATGATATTCCCATCTTGCAAAAATGTCTTGACTGTGTACCCTTCAATTATCCACGTTTAATTTAAGTAGTATATCATTTTTTCTTCAGAGAGAGCTTTTCTAACTTTCCTTAAATACTCTCGTCTCCAGTCTATCATTTTTCCACATTCTATCAGTAAAGATTTTCATTCACATTTTCTCCAATAAAAATTCATACCATTAAAAACATTCCATAGTTTTACTCTACTCATTTTCAGTATTTATGGACGGTTTGTCGCTGCCTGCAGGATCATATCCAAAGTTGGAATTCTTTTTTCCATAAAAAGTCATGAACAATACGCCTTACCCCTTGTTTAGTGTTATCTGTCAGCTGAAGTTCTTTTCTGCCAGGTCTCTATTTTTGTGAGTCTGTACCCCCTTCGCTTAAAATTCTGTAAATCGTGGCTTTACAATCTCCTGTCATTAAGAAACATTTTGTCACACAATTGCCAACACTTAAATCAGAATTTTGATCGTTTTTAACGTACTCAAATTCGATTTTAACTATACGCTTTTCATTATGGGTTAGCTGCCCGAACTTTTGGCGTTTCCTTAGAGAAGACATTTTATTAACACACTAACTAACTTGTCACTAATTGGTTTGACACTTGGGCATGCTGCTCTAAATACGTATTTATTGTTGGGGCAACAGGAAGGTATTTAATTAAAATGATTTGATCGGCAATAAAACTTCTTTACAAAAGAGGATTGTTACGTGAAAAATACCTGGTAATATAGTACGCCTCGGTTATAGGACCGCCGGTCAGTCCACTGGCATTTTTATTACTATCAGTTTCAAATAAATAAAGTATAATCTTAGTCACTTAATATACTTTTATTAACTTTTCGAACAATGCGGAGATTATTTACGTACAAAGCTCCATGATATAATTCCTGCTTACCCTGCTCATAATATAGGATTCAATACCTGGCAGGTCAGTACGCTTTGCTTTAAAATGTATTTTCTCTAAGCCACATTCCACGTCATGTTGCTTGCCACTATCGGCAAACTCAAAAGGCTGTAAAAAGGCAGTTAGTTGTTCATAAGAGCCACACGGAACAAAACCGTAAGACAACTGGCTGAGAGAGCACATTTACCGATCATGTAGTTGCGATCCCACTTTAAATTTTATACCTTTCTGATTAAGATTACCCATATGGTTAGAAAAAACCCGGTCAATTGCAAGTTGAACTTGCACAATTAGTGTTCCGTACGTTGATTGCTTTTAAAATAAAAAAAATTGTTACGTAGGTATAAATTGATTACTGATTTCACAAAACACACCCTAAATGCGTTTTCAACAAAGTTTGTTGCCAATCTTTACTGAAAATTGATAACCTTAAAATTTTTGTTTTTTTATATACCAGATAAATTATTAAAGGTAATGCACTCGTGATAAATTTCGTTCAATTTACACCTCGTGGAGAATATTCCAGAATTTTTTCAAAATTTTTTGATAAGTGCTTCTCGAGATAAGGTGGGTGGACAGCGATTTTTCGCGATTTTTTTCAAAATAATACAAAGAAAAGTGCGCGCAAGTATTACATTATACATATATTTTTTAGTCGTTTTTTCACAACCTGTCATTTGACACCACACTCGATGACCTAGGAAAAAAAAATTTTTTTTCACTTCGGATT
>JAHKBH010003227.1:0-14866 GCA_019049505.1 Pachyrhynchus sulphureomaculatus
AAAGTCATTTGAAATCTAACAGTCACAAACAACATGTTACATGGATTAGAATATCACACCTCATCTTACCTCCATTTTTCTTCTTTATATAACACTTCTGGTTTGGATAGCCCTTTTAAGTTAAAAGATATATTCAAAAACGAATTGAAGTTCCTTTCGTTATTTATGCTGATTTTGAATGTATTCTTAAACCGTTAGTTAGCAACTTAAATGATGTTGATCCTAACAGTTCTTACAGTATGAAGCAATACGAACATATTCCATATTCTTTTGCTTGTTATATAAAATGTTCATTTGATGACAATGCATCTAAATTTAAACTTTATAGGGGTTCTAATTGAGATCAGGTTTTCGTTAAATTAATAAAACGAAATGTGTTTGACATATATAATAAATATTTAAAATTAATGAAACCAATGAGTAAATTGAACGAGTTAGACAGCATACATCATAATTATACAAACGAATGTCATATTTGCAATAAGATTATTATTGACGAATCTGATAAAGTTGCAGATCATGATCACCTAACTGGTCTTTACAGAGGACCAGCCCACTGCAAATGTAATTTAAATTTCAAATTACCAAATTATATTCCTGTTATACTAAATAACTTAAAAAATTACGATGCTCATTTATTTATCAAAAATTTATGTCAGAATAATGAACGATTGAAAATTATTGCACAGAACAAGGAAAAATATATTTCATTTGAAAAATACATCAATGTAGACACATATTTCGACAAACAATCTGGTAAGTTAAAAAAGAAACAGTTTTGCATAAGATATATAGACTCTTTTCAGTTTTTGCCATCTTCATTATCAAAATTATCTGACACTCTAGAAGACCGACAATGTCAAGAAATATTAAAATTTTTCGATGAAAAGGAAAAAAGTTCGATTTGATTCGTCAAAAAGGGGTTTTTCCTTATAGCTAGGTTACTAATTATACAAAATTAAATGAAAAACGCATTGCCAGAGAAAGTACAATTTTATAACGATTTAATAGGAGAACATATTACTGAAGATGACTATAATAGGGCAAAAGCTGTTTGGAATTTGTTCAATTGTAATTCGATAGGAGAATATTCTGATATTTATTTAAAATCAGATGTATTGCTTTTAGCAGATATTTTCCAAAATTTTAGAAAAACTTGTTTAAGTACCTATAAGCTAGATCCTGCGCATTATTATACTTTTCCAGGTTTAAGTTTTGACTCATGTTTAAAATTCACAGATGTAGAATTAGAGCTTTTAACTGATCCTGATATGTTACATTTTTTTAAGGATAATATAAGAGGAGTTAGTACTTGTGTTACTAGAAAGTCTATCGCAAACAATAAGTTTCTTGAAGATTTCTACTCATCTAAGCCTAGTAAAATTTATTATATGTAGAAATAACTAACTTATATGGCTATGCGATGTCTCAATATCTTCTACAGAAGGATTTTGTTTGGCTCTCTCGAAAACAAATTGATAGTTTTAATGTCACAGACATTTCAGATACATCTGAAAAGGGATACGTTTTAGAAGTCGATTTAATATATCCTACTAATTTGCACTACTTCCACAATGAATTTCCTTTTTGTCCGGAGAATTATAAACCTCCTAATTCTAAACATGCAAAATTAATTCGGAATTTATTAAATAAACAACGATATGTTGTTCATTATACTTTATTAAAACAATGTGTTCGGTTTACAATATTCCAGTAACTAAGTATGTAGTAGGTAAATTTAAAGATGAATTTTGATGGCAAAACCATAGAATGTTTCTATGGAACTGGAGATAAAGCTTATTGTGTGAAAACCAAAAATAATTTACTTAAAAAGGCCGTGATGATGGTGATGGTGATGATGGTGATGATGGTGATGATGATGATAGTGACGATGGTGATGATGGTGATAATGATGGTGATGGTGATAACGATAGTGACGGTGATGGTGGTGAAGGTGACGATGGTGATTGAAATATTTTATACGAGCATCTATCCCTTTTAAAAAAATATCAACTATATTATTATAAAAACGGGCTTTTTCTTGAGAGCTATGTCTAGCATAAAAAAACCTGTTCCTCAGCCAAATCACAAAATGTAAAATACAAGTGTAGAATTTGTTTTTCTAATTCTCTGCAAGATTCTTCTTCTTCTGCAGACATTATTTACACGTGTTATTGAAGAGAACTGAATAAGCTAATTGTTATGGACTTTCTTATATCATGAAATTCTTACCCCTTCCACTTATATGCAAATTTATTTTTATTAGAATTTGTGGGAATGTTGATGGGAGGCAAAATTTCAACTCTCGGAGGCAATCATTTCACCTCTCGGAGTGTCTCCGAGAGGCGAAATTTTCACCTCTCGGAGTGTCTCCGAGAGGCAAAATTTTCGCCTCTCGGAGGCAAAATTTTACCTCCTCCTCCTCTTCCTCCCTGCATTCCCACAAATACACTACTTGCCACTCCAATAAATAGTTGTCTTGCTGGAAGGGTCTTTTTGTTTATTTAGGTATAGGTCATACCAATATTTTGAAGGGAAAGTTCCCCATGAGCTCATGAGTTATAAAATATGAATAACATTAATAAAATACAAAATAATAATAGTAAACATTATTTATAGGGTTACAACACTGGTAAGAGATTTTATATAATTGAAAATTATAGAAAATCTCATAAAAATATTTCAAAATAAGAATGAAATATATAATCCTAAAATTTCTGTATACAGTATATACACTTCTAATTAATAAGCTTATTGCTAAAATTATAGATAAGTGAAAAATTTATATTGTTTACATGACGTGAAACCTTAATTTCTAGAGACATACATATACTTATAATTTAATAGCATATATGTTAACTTATTTCACTATTATGAGACGGTTCAATATTTTGATTCACTCTAAAACAGACATTAGGTAAAAATCCACAGCATGTTGTTTTATTTTTACATTTGCTATATATTTTATAGGATAAACATAATACTAAACATATTGCTAGAAAATATGCTATAAATGATACAGAAAATATATATTTTTTATTAGAGATGTTATTTGCATGTCATCTGCTATTTTGTCAATATCTTCTAATTTGTGACTTGCGATATTAAGTTCTGGGATATGTTTTGAAAGAGTTTTTTAATGTTCATTTAATAGTTCTGAAATGTTTATAGTCCTATTCTTAATTTTATCACAGTATTTATCTGCAATATCAAAAGATGGAACAAATATACTAAACACATTAAATTGAAACACGTCAGAGTCTATAGCTGAGTAGCTGAGTGAGAGTGGCTGAGTCTGTAGCTTAGTGTCAGTAGCTGAGTGTCAGTAACTGAGTCTGTAGCTGAGTAGCTGAGTCTGTAGCTTAGTTGCTGAGTCTGTAGCTGAGATGTTGAGTGTCAGTAGCTGAGTCTGTAGCTGAGTGTCAGTAGCTGAGTGTCAGTAACTGAGTAGCTGAGTCTGTAGTTGAGTTGTTGAGTGAGAGTAGCTGAGTCTGTAGCTGAGTATCGTAGTAGCTAAGTAGCTTAGTCTGTAGCTGAGTGATAGTAGCTGAGTCTGTAGCTGAGTGTTAGTAGTTGGTCTGTAGCTGAGTAGCTGAGTGCCAGTATCTGAGTAGCTGAGTCTGTAGCTGAGTAGCTAAGTTTCAGTAGCTGAGTTGCTGAGTGAGCGTAGCTGAGTCTGTAGCTGAGTGTTAGTAGCTGAGTAGCTGAGTCTCAGTAGCTGAGCAGCTGAGTGTTAGTAGCTAAGTCTGTAGCTCAGTTACTGAGTGAGAATAGCTGAGTCTGTAGCTGAGTAGCTTAGTGTCAGTAGCCGAGTCTGTAGCTGAGATGCTGAGTAGCTGAGTGTCAGTAGCCGAGTCTGTAGCTGAGTAGTTGAGTCAGTAGCTGAGTGAGTGTAGCTGAGTAGCTGAGTCTATAGCTGAGTCACTAAGTGAGAGTAGCTTAGTCTGTAGCTGAACAGCTGAGTTTTATCATTTTTTAGTAAAGATTGTTAACAAATTTTTGTTGAAAACTAATTTGGGGTATGTTTTGTGAAGTCACTGATCTTTTTATACTTCCGTTAGAACATTTTTTATTTTAAAAGCAATCAACGTACGGAACACTAATTGCGCAAGTTCTACTTGCACTTGACCGGTTATTTTAAAAATAATACAAAGAAAAGTGCGCGCAAGTATTACATTATATATATATATATATATATATATATATATATATATATATATATATATATATATATATATATATATATATTATATATACATATATATATATATATATATATATATATATATATATATATATATATATATATATATATATATATATATATATATATATATATATATATATATATATATATATATATATATATATATATTAAAGATTGTAAAAAGTTTACTTCAGGGATTTTCAGAAAGAAGCCAGCACAGCTATCGACACTCAGCTACAGACTCAGCTACTGACACTCAACTGCTCAGCTACAGGCTAAGCTACTCAGCTACTGACACTCAGCTGCTGTAATATCCAGAAATATTAGAGCTGTGAACAGAACTATTTATTAGTTATTATTATAGAAAAATCTCATAAAAATATTTCAAAATAAAAATGAAATATATAATCCTAAAATTTCTGTATATAGTATATATACTTCTAATTAATAAGCTTATTGCTAAAATTATAGATAAGTGAAAAATTTATATTGTTTACATGACATGAAACCTTAATTTCTAGAGACATATAAGCTATTAAATTATAAGTAGATGTATATTAACTTATTTAAAATCTTATCTTATTGGCCGTCTAGAAGGGGTATATCCAATGGATCTACGTTGAGGATGTTCTATATGTACATCTTCATCCTCGTAGTTACTTACTTCTCTACCTTGAGATATATCTCTATTGTTGCGATTGTACCTGGTTACATATCTATCACTATTATGAGACGGTTCAATATTTTGATTCACTCTAATACAGACATTAGGTATAAGTCCACAGCATGATGTTTTATTTTTACATTTGCTATATATTTTATATGATAAATATAATACTAAACATATTCCTAGAAAATATGCTATAAATGATACAGAGAATATATATTTTTTATTAGAGATGTTCTTTTTCATGTCATCTGCTATTTTGTCAGTGTCTTCTAATTTGTGACTTGTGATATTAAGTTCTGGGATATGTTTTGAAAGAGTTTTTTAATGTTCATTTAATACGATTTCTGAAATGTTTATAGTCCTATTCTTAATTTTATCACAGTATTCATCTGCAATATGAAAAGATGGAACAAATTCACTAAACACGTTAGAGTCTGTAGCTGAGTAGCTGAGTGAGAGTAGCTCAGTCTGTAGCTGAGTCTGTAGCTGAGTGTCAGTAGCTGAGTCTGTAGCTAAGTGTCAGTAGCTGAATCTGCAGTTAAGTAGCTGAGTGTCAGTAACTCAGTCTGTAGCTGAGTGATAGTAGCTGAGTCTGTAGCTGCGTGAGAGTAGCTGAGTCGGTAGCTGAGTGTCAGTAGCTGAGTAGCTGAGTCTGTAGCTGAGTTGCTGAGTGAGAGTAGCTGAGTCTGTAGCTGAGCAGCTGAGTGTCATCAATTTCTAGTAAAGATTGTTAACCAACTGTTGAAAACTCATTTGGGGTGTGTTTTGTGAAGTCACTGATCTTTTTATACTTCCCTTACAATATTTTTTATTTTAAAAGCAATCAACGTACGGAACACTAATTGCGCAAGTTCAATTTGCACTTGACCGGTTATTTAAAAATAATACAAAGAAAAGGGCGCGCAAGTATTACATTATATATATATATATATATATATATATATATATATATATATATATATATATATATATATATATATATATATATGTATATATATATTATTCGTGTTTTCACAAGCTTTCATTTGACACTACACTCGATTACTTAGTAAAAAAAATTTTTTTTTCACTTCCGATTTCACCCCCCAAAACCCCTTAAATTAAAATTTAACTTTCAAAACTACATGGCTCTGATGAGGCCATCAATTCCTATATTATACCAAATTTCAACTTTCTGTGACAAATAGTTTCGAAGAAAATCGGGTGTGATGGACAGACAGACACCGAAGCCATCTTATAAGTATTCCGTACGGAACACTGAACACATTTTAACGGCTTAGAGAAGATTGTAAAAAGTTTACTTCAGGGATTTTCAGAAAGAAACCAGCACAGCTACTGCAGTATCAAAAGATGGAACAAATTTACTAAACACATTAGATTGAAACACGTTAGAGTCTGTAGCTGAGTCTGTAGCTGAGTCTGTAGCTGAGTCTGTAGCTGAGTGTGTAGCTGCGTGTGTAGCTGAGTGTGTAGCTGAGTGTGCAGCTGAGTCTGTAGCTGAGTAGCTGAGTGCCAGTAACTGAGTAGCTGCGTGTCAGTAGCTGATGAGAGTAGCTGAGTCTAGCTGAGTGTCGATAGCTGAGTAGCTGAGTCTGTAGCTGAGTAGCTGAGTGTCAGTTGCTGAGTAGGTGGGTGAGGGTAGCTGAGTCTGTAGCTGAGTAGTTGAGTGTCAATAGCTGAGTAGCTTAGTCTGTAGCTGAGTAGCTTAGTCTGTAGCTGAGTAGCCGAGTGTCCGTAGCTGAGTAGGTGGGTGAGGGTAGCTGAGTCTGTAGCTGAGTGGCTGAGTGTCAGTAGCTGAGTAGCTGAGTCTGTAGCTGAGTTGCTGAATGAGAGTATCTGAGTCTGTAGCTGAGCAGCTGAGTGTCAGTAGCTGAGTAGCTTAGCCTGTAGCTGAGCAGTTGAGTGTCAGTAGCTGAGTCTGTAGCTGAGTGTCGATAGCTGTGCTGGCTTCTTTCTGAAAATCCCTGAAGTAAACTTTTTACAATCTTTAATATATATATATATATATATATATATATATATATATATATATATATATATATATATATATATATATATATATATATATATATTATATATATATATATATATATATATATATATATATATATATATATATATATATATATACATATATATATATATATATATATATATATATATATATATATATATATATATATATATATATATATATATATTAAAGATTGTAAAAAGTTTACTTCAGGGATTTTCAGAAAGAAGCCAGCACAGCTATCGACACTCAGCTACAGACTCAGCTACTGACACTCAACTGCTCAGCTACAGGCTAAGCTACTCAGCTACTGACACTCAGCTGCTCAGCTACAGACTCAGATACTCTCATTCAGCAACTCAGCTACAGACTCAGCTACTCAGCTACTGACACTCAGCCACTCAGCTACAGACTCAGCTACCCTCACCCACCTACTCAGCTACGGACACTCGGCTACTCAGCTACAGACTAAGCTACTCAGCTACAGACTAAGCTACTCAGCTATTGACACTCAACTACTCAGCTACAGACTCAGCTACCCTCACCCACCTACTCAGCAACTGACACTCAGCTACTCAGCTACAGACTCAGCTACTCAGCTATCGACACTCAGCTAGACTCAGCTACTCTCATCAGCTACTGACACGCAGCTACTCAGTTACTGGCACTCAGCTACTCAGCTACACACTCAGCTGCACACTCAGCTACACACTCAGCTACACACTCAGCTACAGACTCAGCTACAGACTCAGCTACAGACTCAGCTACAGACTCTAACGTGTTTCAATCTAATGTGTTTAGTAAATTTGTTCCATCTTTTGATACTGCAGTAGCTGTGCTGGTTTCTTTCTGAAAATCCCTGAAGTAAACTTTTTACAATCTTCTCTAAGCCGTTAAAATGTGTTCAGTGTTCCGTACGGAATACTTATAAGATGGCTTCGGTGTCTGTCTGTCCATCACACCCGATTTTCTTCGAAACTATTTGTCACAGAAAGTTGAAATTTGGTAGTAATATAGGAATTGATGGCCTCATCAGAGCCATGTAGTTTTGAAAGTTAAATTTTAATTTAAGGGGTTTTGGGGGGGTGAAATCGGAAGTGAAAAAAAAAATTTTTTTTACTAAGTAATCGAGTGTAGTGTCAAATGAAAGCTTGTGAAAACACGAATAATATATATATACATATATATATATATATATATATATATATATATATATATATATATATATATATATATAATGTAATACTTGCGCGCCTTTTCTTTGTATTATTTTTAAATAACCGGTCAAGTGCAAATTGAACTTGCGCAATTAGTGTTCCGTACGTTGATTGCTTTTAAAATAAAAAATATTGTAAGGGAAGTATAAAAAGATCAGTGACTTCACAAAACACACCCCAAATGAGTTTTCAACAGTTGGTTAACAATCTTTACTAGAAATTGATGACACTCAGCTGCTCAGCTACAGACTCAGCTACTCTCACTCAGCAACTCAGCTACAGACTCAGCTACTCAGCTACTGACACTCAGCTACCGACTCAGCTACTCTCACGCAGCTACAGACTCAGCTACTATCACTCAGCTACAGACTGAGTTACTGACACTCAGCTACTTAACTGCAGATTCAGCTACTGACACTTAGCTACAGACTCAGCTACTGACACTCAGCTACAGACTCAGCTACAGACTGAGCTACTCTCACTCAGCTACTCAGCTACAGACTCTAACGTGTTTAGTGAATTTGTTCCATCTTTTCATATTGCAGATGAATACTGTGATAAAATTAAGAATAGGACTATAAACATTTCAGAAATCGTATTAAATGAACATTAAAAAACTCTTTCAAAACATATCCCAGAACTTAATATCACAAGTCACAAATTAGAAGACACTGACAAAATAGCAGATGACATGAAAAAGAACATCTCTAATAAAAAATATATATTCTCTGTATCATTTATAGCATATTTTCTAGGAATATGTTTAGTATTATATTTATCATATAAAATATATAGCAAATGTAAAAATAAAACATCATGCTGTGGACTTATACCTAATGTCTGTATTAGAGTGAATCAAAATATTGAACCGTCTCATAATAGTGATAGATATGTAACCAGGTACAATCGCAACAATAGAGATATATCTCAAGGTAGAGAAGTAAGTAACTACGAGGATGAAGATGTACATATAGAACATCCTCAACGTAGATCCATTGGATATACCCCTTCTAGACGGCCAATAAGATAAGATTTTAAATAAGTTAATATACATCTACTTATAATTTAATAGCTTATATGTCTCTAGAAATTAAGGTTTCATGTCATGTAAACAATATAAATTTTTCACTTATCTATAATTTTAGCAATAAGCTTATTAATTAGAAGTATATATACTATATACAGAAATTTTAGGATTATATATTTCATTTTTATTTGAAATATTTTTATGAGATTTTCTATAATAATAACTAATAAATAGTTCTGTTCACAGCTCTAATATTTCTGGATATGGACCAAATACTCTTCATATGAAGCCAAGAAAGAGATTTTGTGGCGAAATTAATAGTGTATTTTACATCGGAAATGGATAACAAGAGTCCTCTTATATCACCTAATGCTGTACAAGAGGTAAATAAATCACATAGGTATATCTTTTTAATGTGTTTACAATATTCTGGTTCCAGAGTCGCTGGTGCTTTAACGATTAGTACGAGAACTGTAGCGAGCAACAAAATTCGTGTGATAAAAATTAATTGCTTTCAACACCTGAAAAATCACGACCAAGAAAACAAGCTAAGACCTATGATCTGAGTGAACGTTCTAAAATAGACTTTCGTAATACATTATATGATATGTATGCACAAAGTAAATAGCTATTAATATCTATCGGTTTAAGTGAAATCGAAAATAAATCATATTGTACTTTTGAAAAACATATTACTATTAACAACTTACGTAAAGAATTGCGACAAAAAGAAATAATTAATGTCAGTTATTGAACTCCTCAAACATTACTTCTGGATTTGGGTTTCAAAATTATCAAAGATGACAACAGACAAGCATTAATGGAGACACCAAGGATTTTGTTCAATGGGGGCAGCTTTTCTTAGAAATTATATGGAAAACAAAAATGCACACATTGCCCGTCAGCTTGTTTTCATAGATGAAACATGGATTTTTTTAAAAGGCAGTCAGAGGACATCATGGCAGGGTAACAACATTAAAACTGTTTGTAAGCCTGGGGAATTTGATTGTAAAAGATTTATTGTTTTACGTGCAGGAGATAGTGGAGGTTTTGTGAAAAATACCAATTTTTTATTTGCTAGCAAGTTAAAGTCACTTGATTATCATGAAGAAATGAATAGTGAAATGTTTACGAAATGGGTCAGAAACCAGTTAATTAATTATCTTCAGCATGAAGAAAAGAAATTCTCGAGTGGTTACAAAAGAATAGTTTACCTCATACAAACAGATGTTTAAGACAGAATTGTTAGATATTGGAAAAGCTCATAAAAAATCAAAGGAATATCATATTGATAAAATTTTTCAAGAGCATGGGTATGAAGTGTTGAGATTACCTCCATATGACTGTCAATTTAATGCAATCGAGCTGATTTGGGCAAATGCAATAACATTTTATAACAAGCACATTGGTGAAGAGGGATATGGAGATAAACCAGTACTTCAGATGTGGAATAAAGCCTGGGAAAGTGTACACCAGAGGTATGGCATGCCAGCGTACAACATACAGAAAACCTGATTCAACAGTGGTATGATCGTGAGGTAATAATCGAAGAAATTCCAGAAATCATTATTCGTGTTGGGGAATGATGAAAGCGAGAGTGAAATATCTACTTCTAGCGATTAGTATCATTATTCAATTAATAATTTAAATATTAGTTATTGACACGTTCTAAGCCTCTTAGGCAACATTCATTGTAAATTTTACAGGACAAATATAGACTTATCTACCTATCTATTGGTTTGATTTGATAAATCATATTAAAAATGGATTACGCAATTTATATCTCCTATTCATACTTTATACCCTCGTCATGAAATATCTTTCTGTTTTTAAAAGTATTATATTTCAGTGCTCTGTTTTTTAAAAATTTTATTTAATGAGTTTTACGGTGCAACTTTTTATGGTTTTTATAATACCTTATATGTAAATTTGATAAAGTTGTGTTAAGTGTGTTTGTAATTTCATTACAAACATTACACAACTAAGTTGGGAATGTGGAATCTTTGGCACAATGATACTACTCAGTATATATCACCACTACACCAAACACTACACAACGTCCAGTTGAATAGAGAAACAGTTCGTTTACAGATAATAACACAAGAAGTTTTCAACATCATGGCTCATTTCATCAATACGTCTTTGAACTGTGTTGTTGCTCAAAGGAATTCTATTGAGTATATAATATGCAGGTTTATGCAGAATGGGGCTTTCCTGACTGCTATAAGTGGTGAGATAACACTCCAGCTTGGATGGTTTCGTAGTGTTATTGCTTAAAACTTTGTTGCACAAAAGGCATATGGGCAGATGTTTGTCCGGCAATAATGGAATGAAGCCGAACTTCAAATAATGAACGCTATACTACCTACATTTCTTTTGAACTTCGGCCATGCAAGTTATCTGTCGACAAAATGAAGCTATTTAAATATGATAACACAGAGCAATTCAAAATTGATTCCTGGTGTAAAACCGTATTTTGATCTTTAATCAGATTTAGGTAGATACAGAGAGGAATCAGGTTAAAGAAAATGTTGCTTTTATAGTGGTTTTGTGTAGGCGTCGATGGCGCAATATCAAAGGGTGCGAGCTGAGATGACTAGGTCCCTAGATTGAATCCCGGCCGTGTCATATACCAATGATCTTTTCTATAAAGATTTAAGCACATAATACATACTGCTAAACTGGTGAAAAAACCCCATTGTAGGTGTGTAATTACGGTTGATTTAAATTTTCAAACGACCTTAATTTAGGTACAAATATCCATCAAGTGAAAATTTTATATAACACGTATGTAAGATTTATTATCCTGATTTAATTATAATTTTACAAAAACTATGTGTAACATATCGATCGAAAAACCGACTTTATCTAAGGCCGTGAGCTGTGTCACTACACAATTGGACGGACTACAAAAATTTATGTATAAATTTTTTTACTTACTTACTTTTCTTAAGCACTACCAAAGAAGTAACTTTAACTTGTACCTGTTTATATTTTTGAAAATATTTTCTTACCACTTTTCTTCTTAAAATTCAGAAAACAAAATGAACAGTGCTTGTCCGTGCAAGTACAAGTGGTACAAGTCTAGACCGTCCGTGCGAAGCTTTAGTATAAGTCTGAACAAGTGTTATTACTGCGAGTACGAGCGCGATGGGTTGCTACAGTTATGAAAACTTGTAAAAACTTGCACATGAACGTGATCCTGCTACGTTCATGTGCATGTTTTTACAAGTTACAGCAAAACGGTACTTACACAATTTTATGAAATATAATTAATATAGTGATATCAATGTGTATTATAAGTGTTATGTACACATAAATCTATATTAAGTGTAAAAAAACATTTATAGAACGCCTAAATTTTGATGATGACCTGCCTAAATGCGATCTGCCCTAGAGGACACCTATTTACATCTGGCACATCCCCAATTTCTTTTCTCGCTGACATGGACCTCTTGCAAGTCGAAATTGACCCCTGGGACTCGATCTAGACCAGCCATATTCCAACTTTTTTTTTATCTCGGACCACTTACACATCTATAGCTGTGTGTGAAAAACATATTACAGTTTGTTTATTTAAATTTTAGTGAGAACGATGAAATCGAGAACATTTTTTAACAATTTCATCTAAATCTGGCTTGTAATTGCTGCAGGCTACTCTTAATACGTCGTCGAGATGAGAATCTGTAAGGCGGTTTCTGTATACGTTCCTTGCATATTTCATTTTAGAATAGGATGCTTCACAAACATATGTCGATGCAAACAACGTAAGCAGAATTTGGGCATTTTTATCTTATATTGCTCGGGCACTATTGTCCAAAATTCAGCGTATTCTTTCTCCTCTCTCTTTTCTTTAAAAACAACTTCTAAGTTAGTATCATTTTTATTTCAATAAACTCGTCAAACAAGTATAAAATGCAACATCTCTCTATCTGCGTGTCTGTTTGTCCCTTAGTGCGCTTTTCACTCGAGAACCACTTATCCGATTTGTGTTTTTTTTTTAATTCATATTTTGTTCTCTAGACAGGTTAACTATAATCTTCTATAATATATATATATATATATATATATATATATATATATATATATATATATATATATATATATATATATATATAAAGGGTGATTCATTTAGAGGTACTTTTTTTTTTTAAATACAAAAAAATGAATAAAAACAATTTTATTTTTATAATCTTTATTATCATATAAAAGAACCATTCTTTACAATTATTTCTTAAAGATAATTTCTTTCAAATGTTGTCCGCGACTACGGTTAACAACGTCCATTCTGAAGTTCCAATTTTCAATGACGCGTGTGAGTATTTCGAGTGGTATTTGGCCAATGACTCGAGTAATATTGGCCTCCAATGCCTCAATTGTAGCTGGCTTATCCATGTAGACTTTGGACTTTACATAACCCCAAAGGAAAAAGTCAAGTCAATTTTTCTCGAAAACAGTGGATCTTCTGCAAGCTTGTCAAGAGCCCAACGACTAAAACGGAAACGATTCGGAAGGTCGGTCGGCTTCAGTTGTTGCAATAGTTGAATTTTGTATGCTTTTAAAGAAAGATCCTTACGTAAAATACGCCAAGTTGTTGAATATGACAGGCCAAGCTGTTGAGAACGGCGACGAATCGACACTTCACGGTCTTCGCGTATACTCTCTGCTACCTCCCCTATATTTTTCTTCACTACGTGCTGGATGTGGTCTATTCGGTCGAGCATTATCCAATAATGAAAATTGGGTCTCAAACTTATTGATGGTAGAGCGAATTGTGCGTTCGGTAGGCCGATTATGTGGATCATAAGTTGCTCTAAGCGCCCGATACACATTCCTCGTAGAACGCCCATTTTCGTAATAAAGTTGAACAATTTGTAGACGCTGTGCCGGGCTAAGTCTTTCCATTATGAATTGTCAAACACTACTGAACAGGAATGCCACTTCAGTTGACACGACGTATGCGCAATCTGCAATTAAATCCCCATCACAAAAAGTACCTCTAAATGAATCACCCTTTATATATATATATATATATATATATATATATATATATATATATATATATATATATATATATATATATATATATATATATATATATATATATATATATATATATATATATATTATATATATATATAATATATATATATATATATATATATATATATATATATATATATATATATATATATATATATATTCTCTCTCTCAACGTCTCTTTGTCTGTCTGTCTATCCGTTAGTGCGCTTTTCACTCGAGAGCCACTTTTCCGATTTACGTAGGTTTTTTTTATTCATACATATGTTCTCGTTCCAGGTTATATAATAATAATAAATCTATAATATATAAAATGCAACATCTCTCTATCTGTCTGTCAGTGCGCTTAGCACTCGAGAACCACTTTTTTAATTTACGTGTTTTTTAGATTTATACATAATGTCCTCTGGCCAGGTTAAAGGATATAATTTTATTACGTTAGGTAATATAAGAAATAAGCAGTAACGATAATAGTAAATCAAGTCGGAAAAAAGTTGCCGTTAGCGCACTCTTTTGCAATACGCTGCCTAAACCGTTAAATGTGAAACAATATCAAGTAACAAAGAATACAGTATATTTAATTATCTGTCTATCTGTCTGTCTGTTAGTGTGCTTATCATTCGAAAACCACTTATCCGATTTACGTTTTTTTTAATTTTTAACTTAATATTTATCAAATATATATGTATGT
>JAHKBH010003228.1:0-7500 GCA_019049505.1 Pachyrhynchus sulphureomaculatus
TCTATCATCGCTAAGAGTACATTCCAAATCTAGTTATCGCTACTAGTCCGACACACTGAAATTAATCGCACTCTATCGCGCAATGTCGACGTCCGAAGGACATCTAGACATGCTAAAATCGCCAGGGGAATCGCTCTGGTTGATCGCCAGAAAACGCGTCAGGCTCATAGCCTACTAAAACACTCTTTTTTTTGGTATATCGCCAGAAAAAAATACGCGGCTCCTCGCCAAGAAAACACTCTGGTATATCGCCAGAAAAAAAGTCGGCCTTCCACGCCTAGAGAACACTATGTTAAATAGTCCTGACTAACACAATGTCTGCGTTCTAAAAGCACAATCCTCGCCATTAATTATAGTGAACAGTTTATAAAAGCCTAACTATTTCACTATAGGCACCTGTGATTAGCTTTAAAAGCTAACATTCACCCTAAACACAGTGAATAGCTATTAAAGCTAAAATTCACCAAACTGGAATGATCCCTGCTTTCAAAAGCATTGTTCACTAAAGAAACATAATGATTAGCTCTGCGCACTACTAACATTCTAGGAAACCATTCCCAATATCACTGTATGAGACAGCAAGTCGCGAACATAGGACCTCCCTAAAGTCATAAACCCTATATATAGGAATCACATAAGCTAAACGACCTCCAAAAATCTCGCATGTATCTGAGACACATGCCCTCAGGGCAAACCCCCAACATACACCGAAATATATACTGAAAATTTATACAGAAATAGATACAGGGAGTTTCAAATCCCACAACTCTGGGGTTATGATAACACCATACTGAAGCTTGGTTGAAAGGCTCTTAGGCTAACGCTAAACAAATCTTCGGCACCTCGCCACCAAAGTGACCATATCTGCCTAGAAACATGAAACCAGAAGCAAACGCCCTCCGACCATGTCTTCATGGTGGCTACACAGAGATACTAAAATTAAACACAGCATTGCGATTCTCCAAGTTGCATGAAGAACCTCGTGTACAGATCTAGCCCTAGAACAACAACCGAAAACAGAATTATAATCCATCCCTCATTAAACTGGATGACATACACCTCGCCACGATATACCTGACTGGTGGAGACAATAAAAATTACGGGAAATGGTGACCCTGGTGTCCACCAACAAATGTGAGTAGATTATAGCATCCTCTAAACTAAAACGTGTGTCTACCTCACCGACCATAAGTCATAAAGGAAATTTAGATCAATTAGGGTGTGTCCGGAAACACAACTACTGCTAACAGCCTGTCACCACTAATCGGCTAATTGGAGCTGAGGTCGGACTACAGTAGCTAGGCCTCTAGCAAATAACCAATGAGTAGTAACAAACTTTTAAAAGGTCTCTAAAGGACAAACGTTCGCCCCCCATAGGACTACCCTTCCAAATCAGTCTGTTCCTCAGGAAGACTAACTCCCTGCCAAACGTCGGAACGGCATCTGATCGCAACCGATAGTATCACCGCCTGTAAAAAAAATAAACGTTATGGGATACAACCTAAAAAGGTTTACCAAGGTTGAACGTTAAAACCAAGCTTCTAACTGGAAATTTCCAAAAAACGAAAATGAGCCTTATAAAAGCTACTTGAAGATAAATAATTTCTTCTATTTTTTCGGTGGCAACGCAACAAAGCTATTTGAAAACGACAAGAGCTTTTCCCAGCTTAATCAGAAACAAGAAGAAAACATCGTTGACAGTCTAAAAATATATCGATCATGGTGTTTAATCGTCTCCCTAGACATATAGCTTCTAGAAGAAACTGCTACATGGTATCAGGCGATAACCGTTTTCCTTGTCAGCATCCAAACTTCTAGATTACCTCTTGGAAATCTAAAATTCGGTTAGGAGGAGGGGGGTTCCTTCACTGCGCTTAGCCTCTCTTGACAAGGTTCTCATCTTCGGTATCAAGATTGTTGATCGATTCTTCTTGGAAACGACTCCTGTCTTACTCTCTGCTCTGTGTGTCATCTCTTGTAAATGATCAGCCTTTAGTTCTCCTGCAGGACTTCAATTTCCTATCAATCTGATAGTATACCGAAAAAACTCAACATACGCCTATAGAGTCCATGACAAAAAAAATTTTTAGGGGGGAAAATTTATTGACTCAAAGGTAACGTTTAAACGGCTCTGAAAAAAGAATAAAGTATACCCTCAGTTTGTCAATTCAGAAGAAGATCTAAAATCAAAATAATCCAAGTTCTTAGACTATACGGATAAACCAAAATCAATTTACTCTTAATTGCACCCAACATATACCATTAAGGTAATAGAAAATACACCCACTCGGGTAACAAACTTTTGAAATTACTCATAAAAAATTTTGACTCTACATCATACTACAAATACGGAGCTATAATCATCTTGCGCTTGTCACCTAACTCAAGATCAACCTTGGATTGACCTCTAATCAAAATTTCGCTTCCAAGTGTCAAGAACTGGATTATTATTTGGGGTCATAAGCAAATCAAATCCCGCGACTACACGACATACCAGTCTTATGATAAATCCTGGAGTGTGACTCTTTCGCAAGCTCGCCAACTGCTGAGTCGATGCTAAACATCAACTACAATCAAACCTAAGTTTGGAGTATGATCAGTACCCACAACCTTATTCATTAAACAACAAAAGTAAGCATATTCTCTGCTACCCAACAATTTACAACAGTCAAAAAAAACGAGGTCGTCTACACTCTACAGAGCAACATCAAAAAAAATAAAGTAAAGCAATTAAGATAAAGTAAATATAAACTAATCTTCTTCTGACAAACTTTTCATTAGGTTAGGTTCATTGAATGGTTTTAAGTATTTTTAATATGGTCCAACGTGAGTCCTTGTCCTACTTCTAGTCCCATCTAAATTAACCAAAACCATAAAAATTATACAAATATCTGAAATCTTTTCTCTTATCACGCAATGCACATACTATAGGTACCAACCTTGATGTGAATTTATATCAGCTGCACTGTGAAAGCAAGGCTTTTTTTTTTCGCCAAAACGATGATCACCTATCTTAAAGGAAAAATCCCTTTTACCTAAGGTTGTAAGACTTACTGTTTCCGTTCATAAGCCTTATGATATCCTACTACGCACGATCGGTGAAAATATCTTTTAGTGCCCTTTTAATTTTCGGGCGTACGCACATCCCTGTTTACCCGGAAATTATTTCGTCTGTCAACATTGACTCATCCAAATAAGATCTAAAGTTTTTTTATAATACGATCCAGATAGAGGTGTATGTCTGCCGTACTAGAAGAGACGGGTGTGAAGCCACTGTTTAGATATGGCGAAACATTGCTAAGGGGGGTGTAAACCCGAAATCCACGTGAGGTGTTATAACTTACTTTCGTGTTATTTAACGTTGCAAAATTACATTGTACACGGGATTAAAACGGATGTTAAAAACATAAGTTTCACTTAAGCTCTTAGAAACTCTTAGAGGTAATGGGGGGGGCGTGTGAGTACCGTTTATCGCATATTAAGAGCGATGGAACACCGTGGATTAGAAAGACATCCAATTTCCAAAATTCTCTCTATATATCCAGCTTTAGAGCTTTTCAAAGATATAGCATGGGTATACTTTGTAAACCAGCAGAAACCACGAGAAGCCATTTATTTCCCTTTTTTGAACGTGGAATGGGCCTACTAGATCAGCTGCTATGACTTGAAAAGGGTAATTAATCCGTTTTCTCTTTTCCCATCAGTCCCATAGGGTAGTGCATTTGGAGATTTCTGCGCTCCACATACTTCACAAGTCCTCACAACTTTAAGATATCAAAACGCATTTTTGGCCAATAATACTGTTCCTGAACCCTGTGAAGAGTTTTATAAAAAACCAAAATGACCTAGAAGTAGGAGGAGTGTGACGCATGTCTATAATTTCCCCTCTCTGCGGTTTAGGAACTAGTATTTTTCCACTCGGGTACATTAACTATAAAGGCAACTGGTTTGGGATAAATTTGTACACGAAATCATTTCCACCTTCCACTGCGGAAAATTTTGAGGAAGTTCTTTAATTTGCTGCCGCAAATTAAATCGTACCATGGATCAATGCGATCTACATCAACTGTATCAATTCTTACGCCAATCTGTGCATTAAGACTGTTTTCGTCCGCTGTATGATCTGGGATTCTTTTTCGTCCGCTGTATGATCTGGGATTTCTTGACAAAGCGTCAGGAATAACATTGTGGACTCCTTTTCTATGAATTAAATTAAATGTATGTTGTCTCACAGCCTAATCGCCCAACGCGCTAGTTTGCCACTAGGGGGGGGGGGGGGGGGGGGGTTTTAAATAGAATTAAGCCCACCAATAAACTATAGGGATGATCTGTTATGGACCGTGAAAGGAACACCTTCTATGTAAGGTTCGAAACTTTTCGATGTTAAAGAGTACTGCTAAACATGGGGGGGTCTTTTTCAACAACCGAATAGTTACGTTCACCCTTGATAAAGTTCTACTCGGCATACGCTATCACTCTTTCCTCACCATTGATTTTCTGTGTTAGGACGCCCCCTAAACCGGTATTAGAAGCATCACTAGAAATATAAAACTGTTGGGAAAAATCTGGTTGGGATTAAAACTTGGGGAGCTGAAACCATAATAGCTCTTTAATCTTGATAAAAAGATTCTTCTGCTGCTTTTGTCCAGTCTAATCGATTGTCCTTTTTTTCGTCCTTTCAAAAGATCATTAATAGGTGACAACAAGAAAAGGTAGAAAAATTCTCAATAAAAACGCCCTATACCATGACACATTCCTACGAAACTGCAGTTTAACTTCCGTAGTATTAGTAGGTCTCGCATAATTAACCATGCTTGCTACTTTATCCGGATTCGGTACGCAAGGAATTTGAGCCTACTATATAGCCTAAAAACTTTAGAGAAGTTTTGAAAAAATCACATTTTGCTTCAAATTTATCGTCAGTCCGGCCTCTTTCAATTTATTTTTTACTTCTTTAAGTAAAGCCAATATGCGATTCGAAGTTCTTCCGATGTTACTAAAATATCATCGAGATAGGTAAAAATATGTGGCTCATATTTCGGACCAAATATAGCGTCCACTAAACGTTGCTGAGTTTGAGCAGCGTTCTTTAGACCAAACGGCAATAGTGACGAACTGAAATAGACCTCGGCCTAACTACTGCAAAAGCGGTCTTTCCTTAGAAGATTTGTCCAAAAGGAATTTGCCAGAAAGCCTTTCTAAGGTCTATCGAAGATACATACTTAGCATTCCTGAGTGATTGTCAAAATTCTATCGATGTTTCGGTAATGGATAGTTATCAAATTGCTGACCTCGTTGAGCTTTCTTCCGTCAAGCATAGACGATACTGTCCTCGGCCTATTTCACCAATAAGATTGGAGAACACCAGGGACTGTTTGATTCTCAATCACTCCGAGTTTCACAATTTCGTCAAACTCTTTATTTAATACTTTTGACATGTACGGAGACATGAGCGAAGGGCCTTTGTCTTTACAGGACTGGCATCAGCTGTATCTATAGACATGGTGGATTTTATTCGTTCGGCCTAACCTATCTTTACTACTTATTTCTTTGAAAGAGCTTATTACGTTTTCTGCGTTAAAAGCCGTTCCGTCCGCGAGAGATCATCTACGGTACAATAGACGCGAGAAAAGGTTTTCTAAAGAACTTCTGAATAACAATCTTTAAAACTTGTTTTGAGAATTGACTTCTAGGGGACTGTGGATACCACGATTATTTTTAAAATTTTACTAAAATTCCGAATTTTTGTGCAAAATCACATCCTAAAACCAAAGTATGTGATAGAGAAAGGTACTACTAGAGCAGAGATTACGAAACAATGACCATTGTCAGACCTAGCGGCAACTCTACCGTACCTAAAACTTTTAGACGGCTGCCATCTGCAGTGGTAAACACTTCTATTTTTGACATGGCAATATTTTTATTACTTAAATGACTTAAAATTTTTATACCATTCTGACCTACAACGGAGGCATTTTGCACCAGAGTCAAATAAAGCCGAGAAATGGACACCTAATAGATTTATCTTGGATATGCGGTCTGTTATCTAGATATTTATGCACGAAAAAGGAGACATGTGACTATTTTGGAGAAGCAGGAGTTTTAAACTTGAGAAGGAGAATTTTTATTAGACTTAAAAATAATCTGAAACTTTTTGTAACTATTTAGCTCAATCTGATCTATTGGAAATTTCTCTTACTTAAGATCCTCGTTAGAATCTTTCTTTTATCCGCGACCGGACGTTCTGAGAAGTACGACGGATTTTCAGTTCAGATAGTCTAAACTCATATTCCAGTAGGTGATTGACTTTTAAAAATGGAAGCATCCATTGAGATATATGAATACTATTTAAAAGAATTGTTTAAAAAAGTCGTGAAAATATTTCTCCTGTGCGCCCCATAGTCAAAAATAGAATAATATGTAAAGGCACTTAAATATGTAAACTTCTTTACCAAACATTAAAAAAAATCTTCGACAATTTTAAAAAAATTTCTAAGTATCGCCTTGTATTAAACTACCTTTACTAGATATCTTTAGAATTTTCAACAAAAAAAAATCTCCAAATACCGTTTCGTATCAGCAAAGTATTTGTTTAATATGCATGCAAAACATCGGTGAGAAAAAAAGTACAGGGTTTTTTTCCTTCGGTTCCGCAAAATAAATCTAACTCTGCAAAAATTAAGTAAACCAGCACATTCTGCTAATCTGAAGCTATAAAGCTAGCTTTTAGAAAAAAGTAGGAATCACTTATCTTTAGAGTCGATTAACAAAATTCAAATATCTATACCACCATCAGATAAATTGAATAAATAATTCTACAAATTTCCTGCTTTTGTCTTATTGCTATTGTGTAGTTTCGTTTAATAAATATTATGAAATAAAAAATATCTGAAAGTTAGAGCTTTTACTTGTTCGAAAGCTAGATACACTGAACCCTTTTTTAAAAAAATAAAATTCCAAAAGCCCCGCGATTGACAGCGCTCATTTTGTACTTTCTTAACTTGCCCGCACGTTGTGGTGTCATTTTGTAGCCTATGAAAAGGTGTTTAATGCGCCCCACGTAGACTGCGCTTTTGTACGGTTTAACTCGCCCGCTTTTTGCGGCGTCCTTTTTGTACCCTGTGAAAATTGTTTTTCCCACGCATGGGCGCAATTTTCTTGCAACCCTCTTATTTAATTTCTGATAATGAATTGAGTGAATCCTGAAGTTTAAAAGAACTAGAGAAATTAATCACATCACACTAGCTCAGTTTTCCTGGGTAGAGAGATAAGGGTAAGAGATAATTTTTGTACGTCTTTTTGGAAATTATTTTTTCTTATTTTAAAAAGCCCTCAGCTGTACGACTTTGGGCACCATTCATTTTAAAATAGAAAGGATCTAACTTCAGCTAAAAAAATGAAAAAATACTGAAAGGGTGTACAGTTGTTAAATAAAAAAACAGTTTGGTACAGCCGTCATTATCCTGAAAAGTAATGATAGGTAATTCAGTGAGACACTAG
>JAHKBH010003232.1:0-30000 GCA_019049505.1 Pachyrhynchus sulphureomaculatus
GCGGTTGTTTGGTTCGTCTGTAGTTGTTGTTGTTGTGGTGTTGCTATAGCTGTTTGTACGACAGGGGTCCGCCTCCGCAACACCCTTCCATTTTCATTATTATAATTATTATTCTTTAACATAGTATTCCCACGAGTATCCTAGGAAAGAAAGGTCGACTGCGGCAGAGCGTGGATGCCACAGCAAGGCTACTTACTCCCGGAGGGCGCCCGGTATCCGGGGGAACCGTTCCCGACTCATAAACGCTGAGCCGTTCATCTTCTCGGCACGGTAAACACCTTAAGATTGCGTTTTTATTACACATAATCTGGACAACACAAGACAGCACAACATGACTCAGGTACCTCGGGATCGTCAATGCCCGTACTAGGAGAATCCTGGGATTCCCCTAGCCCCTGAGGGGTTATTATTATTATTATTATTACAAAAAGTTCTTCTTTCTCACATTTGATCAATGTGGTTCCATGTTTGGCTGACGGGCCAAAACCAAGTCAGCACAAACGCTATTACCATTCCGTATTAAGGAATGACCTGACAATGTTACATGTTTTCAAAATCACTGACTTCTGAATGTTTCTGTGTATGTCCGTCTTGAGTCCCAATTGCACTAAATGTGGTGTGAATGTTATTGGTGTAAGGCCTGTGGCTGATATAATGAGGGGGACAATGATGACTTTTTCCTGTCTCCATAGCCTTTTTATTTCCGTTGCAAGGTCTGTGTATTTGGAAATTTTTTCTGTGTATTTCGCTTGGATGTTTGTGTCGTTGGGGACAGCTATGTCAATCAGATAGGTGACTTTTCCTTTTTTGCACTGAAAAGTAATATCGGGTCTATTGGCGGAGACTGTTTTATCTGTATGGATACCGATATCCCAGTAGAGCTTGTAATCTTCATTTTCAAGTATGGATATTGGCGTGTATTTGTAGTAGGGATCTGTGTTTTCTATGAGTCTGTATGTTGTGGCTAGTGCTTGGTGAACCACTTTGGCTGCTGAATCATGCCTGGCTGTGTACTCCGTTCCGGCCAATATTTTACATCCGCTCGTTATGTGTTCGATCGTTTCTTTCTGCTGGTGGCATTTCCTACATCTGTCCTCTGCAATAGTCGGGTCTTTGATGATATGCTTTTGGTAGTTTCTGGTTAATATGACTTTATCCTGGATGGCAAGTAAGAAGCCTTCAGTCTCAGGGAATAGCTGCCCATCCCGTAACCAGGTGTATGATTGTTTTTTATTTACGTGGTCTTGTTCTATGTGGTATCTGTGTTTTCCGTGGAGTGTTTTCTCTGACCACGTTTTCATCTTTTCCTGTTGTAATTGGGTGTGACTGTGTGTGTCTGCTGAGTGGTCTGCCCGGGCTAAGTCGAGAGGTGTGTGTAGTTTTTGTCTGCTTTCACTGTCGCTGTGTGGAGGCTAGTTTGCTTGCTGTGAAAGAATTTCCTAAGTGTTTGTATTTGTTTTGTGTGTAATGATCTGATGTCTATAATTCCTCTTCCTCCTGCCTTCCTCTCGATGGTAAGTCTTTCTTTGCATGCGTTGGGGTGTAATTTCCTGTATTTGGTGAATTGAGATCGTATAAGGATGTGAATATTTTCTATGTCTGTTTGTGACCATTTGATGATACCAAATGAATATGTGAGTATAGGTATAGCGAACGTGTTGATGGCTTTAGTGAGATTCTTAGAGTTGAGTTTTGTTAGCAAATTTTCGTCAGTCTGTTTTTGAATTCGGTTCTGAGCTCTGTTTTTGATGTGAGTGTGGTTGAGTTTGGTGCTTTGTTGGAAGCCTAGATATTTGTATGTTTATTATTATTACAAAAAAGTTCTTCTTTCTCACATTTGGTCAATGTGGTTCCATGTTTGGCTGACGGGCGCAAACCAAGTCAGCACAAACGCATTACCATTGTGTATTAAGGAATGACCTGACAATGTTACATGTTTTCAAAATCACTGACTTCTGAATGTTTTTGTGTATGTTTGTGTTGAGTCCTAATTGTACTAAGTGTGGTGTGAATGTTGTTGGTGTAAGGCCTGTGGCTGATATAATGAGGGGGACAATGATGACTTTTCCTTGTTTCCATAGCCTTTTTATTTCCGTTGCAAGGTCTGTGTATTTGGAAATTTTTTCTGTGTATTTCGTTTGGATGTTTGTGTCGTTGGGGACAGCTATGTCAATTAGATAGGTGACTTTTTTTCTTTTTTGCACTGAAAAGTAATATCGGGTCTATTGGCGGAGACTGTTTTATCTGTATGGATACTGATATCCCAGTAGAGTTTGTAATCTTTATTTTCAAGTACGGATGTTGGTGTGTATTTGTAGTAGGGATCTGTGTTTTCTATGAGCCTGTATGTTGTGGCTAGTGCTTGGTGAACTACTTTTGCCGCTGAGTCATGTCTGGCTGTGTATTCCGTTCCGGCTAATATTTTACATCCGCTTGTTATGTGTTCGATCGTTTCTTTCTGCTGGTGGCATTTTCTGCATCTGTCTTCTGTAATAGTTGCGTCTTTGATGATATGCTTTTGGTAGTTTCTGGTTAATATGACTTTATCCTGGATGGCAAGTAAGAAGCCTTCTGTTTCCGGGAATAGCTGTCCATCCCGTAACCAGGTGTATGATTGTTTTTTATTTACGTGGTCTTGTTCTATGTGGTATCTGTGTTTTCCGTGGAGTGTTTTTTCTGACCACGTTTTCATCTTTTCCTGTTGTAATTGGATGTGACTGTGTGTATCTGCTGGGTGGTCTACCCGGAATAAGTCGAGTGGGGTATAGTTTTTGTCTGCTTTGACCGTTGCTGTGTGGAGGCTGGTTTGCTTGGTGTGAAAGAATTTCCTAAGTGCTTGTATTTGTTTTGTGTGTAATGATCTGATATCTATAATTCCTCTTCCTCCTGCCTTCCTCTCGATGGTAAGTCTTTCTTTGCATGCGTTGGGGTGTAATTTCCTGTATTTGGTGAATTGAGATCGTATAAGGATGTGAATATTTTCTATGTCTGTTTGTGACCATTTGATGATACCAAATGAATATGTGAGTATAGGTATAGCGAACGTGTTGATGGCTTTAGTGAGATTCTTAGAGTTGAGTTTTGTTTGTAAGAGTTTCGTCAGTCTGTTTTGGACTTCGGTTCTGAGCTCTGTTTTGATGTGAGTGTGGGCTGAGTTTGGTGCTTTGTTGGAAGCCTAGATATTTGTATGTTTCTTTGTCGAACATGTTATCGAGTATTTCATTGTTGATGGTTTCTGTCTCATGTTGGCCCTTCCACTGGCCTTTGTTGATATGGAGCACTTTGCATTTACTTATACCAAATTCCATATTGACATCTAAGGTGAATATTTTCTGTGATTTTGAGGAGTTCTTTCAGCTGTGTTTTTGTGGCAGCGTAGAGTTTTATGTCATCCATATATAGGAGGTGGTTTATTTTATGTTGATTCACTTTTTGATGTCTGATGTTGAAGCCATGCTCTGTTCTGTTTAATATATTTGAGAGTGGATTGAGACAGAGGCAAAACCATAGAGCGCTGAGCGAGTCTCCCTGAAATATACCCCGTCTGATGTACAGCTCTTCTGTTTGGATGCGTTCGGTTTGTGTTTCTAGGCGTATTTTGGTTTTCCATGTTTTCATAATTTGCGCGAGAAATTGCCTGAGGTGTTGGTTAATTTTATAGATTTCTAGGGCTTTGATTAACCAGCTGTGGGGAATGGAGTCGAAGGCTTTTTTATAGTCTATGTAACCGATGTGAAGGTTTCTATGTTCTTTTCTGGTTTGTCCCATAATCACGCTATCTATGATCAGCTGCTCTTTGCATCCTCGACTATTTTTCCTGCATCCCTTCTGCTCTTCTGTGAGAATATTGTTGTCTGTTAGGTGTTGTTCTATTTTCTTGGAAATTGCGGCTGTGATGATCTTGTATAGGGTTGGAAGACAGGTGATAGGTCGGTAGTTTGACGGGTTTGTGGTGTCTGAACTTTTGGGTTTGATGTATGTTATTCCTTGTGTAAGAAAAGTGGGGAATGTGTGTGGTTGTAGAATGGCTTTGTTGATTTGGTGTGTGAGTGCTTCGTGTGAGGTGGTGAACTGTTTGTACCAGAAGTTTTGTATATTGTCTATCCCAGGGCATTTCCAGTTGTGTGTGTGTTTGATTGTTTCTGTAATTTCTTCTGTAGTTAGTTTATTATTATTTATTACAAAAAGTTCTTCTTTCTCACATTTGATCAATGTGGTTCCATGTTTGGCTGACGGGCCAAAACCAAGTCAGCACAAACGCTATTACCATTCCGTATTAAGGAATGACCTGACAATGTTACATGTTTTCAAAATCACTGACTTCTGAATGTTTCTGTGGATGTCCGTGTTGAGTCCCAATTGCACTAAATGTGGTGTGAATGTTATTGGTGTAAGGCCTGTGGCTGATATAATGAGGGGGACAATGATGACTTTTTCCTGTCTCCATAGCCTTTTTATTTCTGTTGCAAGGTCTGTGTATTTGGAAATTTTTTCTGTGTATTTCGCTTGGATGTTTGTGTCGTTGGGGACAGCTATGCCAATCAGATAGGTGACTTTTCCTTTTTTGCACTGAAAAGTAATATCGGGTCTATTGACTGCTGAGATCCCTGTTTGGAAGGAACCGATCTGTATGGATTACCGATAGCCAATCCCAGTAGGAGGCTTGTAATCTTCATTGTTTTTTCAAGGTAATATGGATGGATTGGCGTGTATTTGTAGTAGGGATCTGTGTTTTCTATGAGTCTGTATGTTGTGGCTAGTGCTTGGTGAACTACTTTGGCAGCTGAATCATGCCTGGCTGTGTACTCCGTTCCGGCCAATATTTTACATCCGCTCGTTATGTGTTCGATCGTTTCTTTCTGCTGGTGGCATTTCCTACATCTGTCCTCTGCAATAGTCGGGTCTTTGATGATATGCTTTTGGTAGTTTCTGGTTAATATGACTTTATCCTGGATGGCAAGTAAGAAGCCTTCATCTGTCTTCAGGGAATAGCTGCCCATAAGAAGCCCTGTCAGGGAAACCAGATGTATGATTGTTTTTTATTTACGTGGTCTTGTTCTATGTGGTATCTGTGTTTTCCGTAGAGTGTTTTCTCTGACCACGTTTTCACTTTTCCTGTTGTAATTGGGTGTGACTGTGTGTGTCTGCTGAGTGGTCTGCCCGGGATAAGTCGAGAGGGTGTGTAGTTTTTGTCTGCTTTCACTGTCGCTGTGTGGAGGCTGCTTTGCTTGCTGTGAAAGAATTTCCTAAGTGTTTGTATTTGTTTTGTGTGTTAATGATCTGATGTCTATAATTCCTCTTCCTCCTGCCTTCCTCTCGATGGTAAGTCTTTCTTTGCATGCGTTGGGGTGTAATTTCCTGTATTTGGTGAATTGAGATCGTATAAGGATGTGAATATTTTCTATGTCTGTTTGTGACCATTTGATGATACCAAATGAATATGTGAGTATAGGTATAGCGAACGTGTTGATGGCTTTAGTGAGATTCTTAGAGTTGAGTTTTGTTTGCAAAAGTTTCGTCAGTCTGTTTTTGAATTCGGTTCTGAGCTCTGTTTTGATGTGAGTGTGGTTGAGTTTGGTGCTTTGTTGGAAGCCTAGATATTTGTATGTTTCTTTATCGAACATGTTATCGAGCGTTTCATTGTTGATGGTTTCTGTCTCATGGTGGTGCTTCCATTGGCCTTTGTTGATGTGGAGCACTTTGCATTTACTTATACCAAATTCCATATTGACATCTAAGGTGAATATTTCTGTGATTTTGAGGAGTTCTTTCAGCTGTGTTTGTGTGGCAGCGTAGAGTTTTATGTCGTCCATATATAGGAGGTGGTTTATTTTATGTTGATTCTCTTTTTGGTGTCTGATATTGAAGCCATGCTCTGTTCTGTTTAGTATATTTGAGAGTGGATTGAGACAGAGGCAAAACCATAGTGCACTGAGCGAGTCTCCCTGAAATATACCCCGTCTGATGTACAGCTCTTCTGTTTGGATCCGTTCGGTTTGTGTTTCTAGGCGTATTTTGGTTTTCCATGTTTTCATAATTTGCGCGAGAAACTGCCTGAGGTGTTGGTTGATTTTATAGATTTCTAGGGCCCTGATTAACCAGCTGTGGGGTATGGAGTCGAAGGCTTTTTTATAGTCTATGTAACCGATGTGAAGGTTTCTGTGTTCTTTTCTGGTTTGTCCCATAATCACGCTATCTATAATCAGCTGCTCTTTGCATCCTCGACTATTTTTCCTGCATCCCTTCTGCTCTTCTGTGAGGATATTGTTGTCTGTTAGGTGTTGTTCTATTTTCTTCGATATTGTGGCTGTGATGATCTTGTATAGGGTTGGAAGACAGGTGATAGGTCGGTAGTTTGACGGGTTTGTGGTGTCTGAGCTTTTGGGTTTAACGTATGTTATTCCTTGTGTGAGGAAAGTGGGAAATGTGTGTGGTTGTAGAATGGCTTTGTTGATTTGGTGTGTGAGTGCTTCGTGTGTGGTGGTAAACTGTTTGTACCAGAAGTTTTGTATATTGTCTATTCCAGGACATTTCCAGTTGTGTGTGTGTTTGATAGTTTCTGTAATTTCTTGTGTATTAAATGTGGTATTTTCTTGTTCTGTCACATGTTTATGTTTGTCTTCTTCGGCTTTGATCCAGGGGGTGTTATTATTGTGTTGTTTGGGTTCTGACCAGATACTTTTCCAATAATCTGTGAGTTCTTGTTTGTTTGGTGGTTCAGTCACTGCTATCTGTTTGTTGTACATAGTTTTCCGGTAGAACTGTTTTTCGCTTCTTCGGAAGAGGTTGTTGGTGTCTTTCCTCTCATTTGATTCTTTGTATCTACGGAGTCTTGCGGCATATACAGATAGTTTTTGTTTTTCCCCCCCCCCCCCCCCCCCCCCCCCCCCCCCCCCCCCCCCCCCCCATCTTTCAAGGTATCGAGGATTTCTGGCAGTGTTCTGTTGGGAGACTTAGATTTGATCTTGTTTGCCCCCTGTGTGACACGTTTGGACGCGTTCCCGCTTATAAACTGGGTAAGATGTCCTAGATCTCTCCTGATGTTGTTGATTTTGTTTTCTATTCTTATTTGCCATTTGAATTTTGGTTTTGTCCTGTTGGGGTTTCCTTGTCGTTGAGGGAGTTTTTGATTATTTTGTGTTAGAGTGGTGATTGCTGCTGCGTATATTATTGTGTGAATGTCTTCGATTGTGCTTGAGTCTGTTATATACTGAGGTATTATGTGCTTGTTTAGTGTGTTGAGGATTGGTTGCGTGCTCTGTCTGAAGATTAAACGAGGGATGGGATTTTTTGTTGTGGGGTCGGTGCCTGACCATCGAGCTAGATGTGACTCCATTTTTGCTTTAAGTGTTTGTATGAGAGGTGATTCGGGGTGATGTTGTGTGGATGTCGTTGAGGGTGGCGAGTGATTCATGTTGTTGTCTGTGATATGGTGTTGCGCGGTACTCGCAATATTATTTTGCGTTATGCTCCTCCTGGGTGGTGGGTATTGTTGTGTTCGACTGGGTGGTTGTGTGTGTGACGCTGGTTCGGAATCTGCTTTATTGTTTCTATTGTTTGGTTGGTCTGTGTTCAGTTCAACAGCCACTGTGTCCTTGATGGTTTGCAATTCGAGAGGTGTGAGACGATTGTTCTTGGTAATAACTCTTTTTTGGTCTACTACTCTCTGTTCTGAAACAAGTAATTGCAGATGTGGATATTCGGTCAAGAAAAGTCTGTGCAGTTGCTGTCTGTAGCCCGATGTTATTGTTTCGAGTTTGGTGGCGGTGTAGTAACAGCGCATCACCGTCCTATTCATCTCATCCGTCCACTTTAACCGCTGTCTTGGTTTTCCAGCCTTGGTAGTTGCATGTTGTCCTTGCAATACATACGGGCCCTGGCCTGGATTTGGTGGTTGTGTTTGTCCCGTATCTACGTCGGTTGCGCTTGGGATTGATGTTGGTGGGTCCAAGCGGCGAGTGATTCTCTTTCAGTGATTTCTTTGTCAGGTTTTGTGTTTTCATTACAGCAACGCATGGCGTGTTCGTTGATTCCTGTGGTGCAACTCATGCGCTGCTGTGATTTTCCCGCCTTGGTGGGTGTCGGCTTAGTCGCCAACACAACACTTTTGGCAGGTCCATTTTCGGTTGCCTGGTCTTCATCGTTTTGGTCGAGCTGCCATTTCCCGCGACGTCCTCGACCGTTACGTCGCTCGCCCGATGCTTCTTTTATTGGTCTGTTGTTCTCTGGAATGTTTTCAGTGTTTTGTGGTGTCAGAAGCTCAAAGTGTCCCGACATTGGGTTGCCTGTTAGTAGAAGGTAAATGGTTTTGTTGTATTTTCCCGTGCTTATTATTGTTGGTCTGTCCGTAAAAGTTATTTTTGTATGTCTTGTTCTTCGTTGTTTTGAGAAGATATGAAAGTTGCTATTTTGTGTTTCCGAGAGGGCAAGTATCTCTAGGCTCGTTCCATAGGTGCCATTTTTCCGCATATAATTATAATAGTTATTGAAGTCTTTTATATCGTCGACTTCAATTAATCAAATTGTGTGAAGTTCCGACCAGTTTTGTTGTAAATATCTTAGAGCAACCTCTCGGAGTTTCTCATGATGGTTCTGGTGGCCATATAAGTATAAGCTAACTGCACGGAAAAGGCAATTTCCATCACCTACAATGTCGGATCTGGTAAAACTATCGGGAGTAGTTTCGACTGAGGCGGTTGTTTGGTTCGTCTGTAGTTGTTGTTGTGGTGTTGCTGTAGCTGTTTGTACGACAGGGGTCCGCCTCCGCAACACCCTTCCATTTTCATTATTATAATTATTATTGTTTAACATAGTATTCCCACGAGTATCCTAGGAAAGAAAGGTCGACTGCGGCAGAGCCTGGATGCCACAGCAAGGCTACTTACTCCCGGAGGGCGCCCGGTATCCGGGGGAACCGTTCGGGACTCATAAACGCTGAGCCATTCATCTTCTCGGCACGGTAAACACCTTAAGATTGCGTTTTTATTACACATAATCTGGACAAACATGCACAACTCAGGTACCTCGGGATCGTCAATGCCCGTACTAGGAGAATCCTGGGATTCCCCTAGCCCCTGAGGGCTTATTGGCACATTTGATCAATGTGGTTCCATGTTTGGCTGACGGGCCAAAACCAAGTCAGCTCAAACGCTATTACTATTCCGTATTAAGGAATGACCTGACAATGTTACATGTTTTCAAAATCACTGACTTCTGAATGTTTCTGTGTATGTCCGTGTTGAGTCCCAATTGCACTAAATGTGGTGTGAATGTTATTGGTGTAAGGCTTGTGGCTGATGTAATGAGGGGGACAATGATGACTTTTTCCTGTCTCCATAGCCTTTTTATTTCCGTTGCAAGGTCTGTGTATTTAGAAATTTTTTCTGTGTATTTCGCTTGGATGTTTGTGTCGTTGGGGACAGCTATGTCAATCAGATAGGTGACTTTTCCTTTTTTGCACTGAAAAGTAATATCGGGTCTATTGGCGGAGACTGTTTTATCTGTATGGATACCGATATCCCAGTAGAGCTTGTAATCTTCATTTTCAAGTATGGATGTTGGCGTGTATATTATTATTATCATTATATATATATATATATATATATATATATATATATATATATATATATATATATACATATATATATATATATATATATATATATACATATACATATATATACGTGTGTACAAGGAAAATCTTTTTTTTTTTTTAAAAAACAATGCACAAATAAAACCAGTTGACTTCTTTTTGATTTGCCAACTCTGTTTTATCTAAAATATGTCAAAGTTTACGAAAATCATACTGTTACCTTTCAGTTATGCCATCTAATACTGGTTCTACAAACGTTCGCAGCTATCTACATTCAATGGTTCCCTTAACGAGGGAAGGATAGGAACTGGAAAAGCTCTAACTTCATAATTTAAATTGATTGAATTTAAACCTTGGTCAAGCACCAAGATATTTCTCAGAATAATATTTAAAAAGAACCGAATTTCGTTTCAATATATTTTGAAAAGGACTATGCGATTTTACAAATGAGTAATAGTTTGTGCATTGAAATAGTAATGTTATATAAGTATATAGAGGGACCTAATTTTTGAAGTTGCCAGTGAACTTTTCGAATATTCATTACCTAAATTGAGCCATCCGTCATTGACGTTACGCTCTTAAATGTTCACGCAATCTTTCTACCACTCTGCGCATGAAACACATTCATGTCAATTAAATTTAATGTAAATGAACATCTGTTTTTGCCTATTAATACGATTAAAAACTTATCTGTCTATCTTTGTATTTATATCGGTGATCAGTGAAGTTTGAAATTTCAACCTACCTCTCACCGACATTTCAAAATAATGTACACACGTGCATACGAGGGGCGTTCTAAAAGTGGTCGGCCCGACACAAATATGGCTCCAATATGACCAAATTATTATGACATATGTTACGTTTTATCTACTAGATGACGTTCTGTGATGCTTCAGACACGTGTGTTTAGATGTCTTTTTGTAATGATGGTGTAAACAAAAAATTTTCTAAAAAATGGCTAAAATTGAAATGCGAGCTGTTATAAAATATATTTAAAAAGTTTTAACTCCTATGAACGTTTAAAAAGAGTTTAAATGGCATATTCATAGATAATTCATTGTATAGGTATGTGGATGATAATAGATTAGAATTTGATATCTATAGGAAGGACACAATAACAGATAGATATATTCCTAATGATTCATTTCATTGCAAACAACATAAATTAGCCTCATTACATTTTTTAGTTCATCGTTTGGTCACTTTCCCTCTGAATAGAGTAAACTTTAATAAAGAAAGGAATCGTATTAGAAATATAACTAGAGTTAATGGTTATGACGATGACTTAGTAAATAAGCTAATAAGTAGACATAAATTTAGGTTTAATATTCAGAATTCCACGTTTTTTACACGCGAAGAAAATAACACCAAGTATGTCTCCATACCATATAATCCGAAATATAGCAAGGGACTCAATAAGGTATTTAATAAGGTAGGCCTCACCTTAGTCTATAAGTCATCAGACAATCTGAGGAATATCTTAGGAAATCCCAAAGATAAGATTCCTAATTGTGAGAAAAGTGGAATTTATGAAATTAGTTGTAATGATTGTGACAAAAAGTATGTTGGGCAAACTAAAAGGTCAATTAATATACGATTTAAAGAACATTTAGCACACTTAAGATACAATAGAACAGAAAAAAGTCTAGCATTGCCGAACATGCCCTTGAAGCTGATCATACTGTAACATTAGATAATCTAAGATTAATAAAAAATGTATCTGATAGGAGATTGTTAAACGCATACGAAAGTATGGAAATCATAAAATGTAAAAGTAGTTTAAATAAAAACAGAGGGCCTATTCCTTATAGTCCCCTCTACTATTTACTTGACCGGAACTGATGGCCTTGCCTATGTCATTAGTTCCGTTTGAGTAATTCAAGGGTTAGGCTCAGAATAAATAGGGTAGATTTGTAGTTTAGCTTTAGTCAATCATCGCTCCTCATGAAGCTAATATGGTTAGCGAAACGCGCGTCGAGTGCAAAATTAAAGTGTTTGGTGTAGTGGTGATATATACTGAGTAGTGTCATTGTGCCAAAGATTCCACATTCCCAACTTAGTCTAGATATTTTGTTTATTAAAAATAATAATAGATTAGAATTTAATATCTATAGGAAAGACACAGTAACAGATAGATATATTCCTAATAATTCATTTCATTGCAAACAACACAAATTAGCCTCATTACATTTTTTAGTTCATCGTTTGGTTACTTTTCCTCTGAATAGAGTAAACTTTAATAACGAAAGGAATCGTATTAGAAATATAACTAGAGTTAATGGTTATGAGGATGACTTAATAAACAAGCTAATAAATAGACATAGGTTTAGGTTAAATATTCAGAATTCCACCTTTTTTACACGCGAAGAAAATAACACCAAGTATGTCTCCATACCATATAATCCGAAATATAGCAAGGGACTCAATAAGGTATTTAATAAGGTAGGCCTCACCTTAGTCTATGTCATCAGACAATCTGAGGAATATTTTAGGAAATCCCCAAGATAAGATTCCTAATTGTGAGAAAGTGGAATTTATGAAATTAGTTGTAATGATTATTATTATGACTGTTCTCGTTTTTCTTTCTCACATTTGGTCAATGTGGTTCCATGTTTGGCTGACGGGCGGAAACCAAGTCAGCACAAACGCATTATCATTGTGTATTAAGGAATGACCTGACAATGTTACATGTTTTCAAAATCACTGACTTCTGAATGTTTTTGTGTATGTTTGTGTTGAGTCCTAATTGTACTAAGTGTGGTGTGAATGTTGTTGGTGTAAGGCCTGTGGCTGATATAATGAGGGGGACAATGATGACTTTTTCTTGTTTCCATAGCCTTTTTATTTCCGTTGCAAGGTCTGTGTATTTGGAAATTTTTTCTGTGTATTTCGTTTGGATGTTTGTGTCGTTGGGGACAGCTATGTCAATTAGATAGGTGACTTTTTCTTTTTTGCACTGAAAAGTAATATCGGGTCTATTGGCGGAGACTGTTTTATCTGTATGGATACTGATGTCCCAGTAGAGTTTGTAATCTTTATTTTCAAGTACGGATGTTGGTGTATATTTGTAGTAGGGATCTGTGTTTTCTATGAGCTTGTATGTGGTGGCTAGTGCTTGGTGAACTACTTTTGCCGCTGAGTCATGTCTGGCTGTGTATTCCGTTCCGGCTAATATTTTACATCCGCTTGTTATGTGTTCGATCGTTTCTTTCTGTTGGTGGCATTTTCTGCATCTGTCTTCTGTAATAGTTGGGTCTTTGATAATATGCTTTTGGTAGTTTCTGGTTAATATGACTTTATCCTGGATGGCAAGTAAGAAGCCTTCTGTTTCTGGGAATAGCTGCCCATCCCGTAACCAGGTGTATGATTGTTTTTTATTTACGTGGTCTTGCTCTATGTGGTATCTGTGTTTTCCGTGAAGTGTTTTTTCTGACCACGTTTTCATCTTTTCCTGTTGTAATTGGATGTGACTGTGTGTATCTGCTGGGTGGTCTACCCGGGATAAGTCGAGTGGGGTATAGTTTTTGTCTGCTTTGACTGTTGCTGTGTGGAGGCTGGTTTGCTTGGTGTGAAAGAATTTCCTAAGTGCTTGTATTTGTTTTGTGTGTAATGATCTGATGTCTATAATTCCTCTTCCTCCTGCCTTCCTCTCGATGGTAAGTCTTTCTTTGCATGCGTTGGGATGTAATTTCCTGTATTTGGTGAATTGAGACCGTATAAGGATGTGAATATTTTCTAAGTCTGTTTGTGACCATTTGATGATACCAAATGAATATGTGAGTATAGGTATAGCGAACGTGTTGATGGCTTTAGTGAGATATTTGGAGTTGAGTTTTGTTTGTAAAAGTTTCGTCAGTCTGTTCTTGAATTCGGTTCTGAGCTCTGTTTTGATGTGAGTATGGTTGAGTTTGGTGCTTTGTTGAAAGCCTAGATATTTGTATGTTTCTTTGTCAAACATGTTATCGAGTGTTTCATTGTTGATGGTTTCTGTCTCATGGTGGTACTTCCATTGGCCTTTGTTGATATGGAGCACTTTGCATTTACTTATACCAAATTCCATATTGACATCCAAGGTGAATATTTCTGTGATTTTGAGGAGCTCTTTCAGCTGTGCTTTTGTGGCAGCGTAGAGTTTTATGTCATCCATATATAGGAGGTGGTTTATTTTATGTTGATTCCCTTTTTGGTGTCTGATATTGAAGCCATGCTCTGTTCTGTTTAGTATATTTGAGAGTGGATTGAGACAGAGGCAAAACCATAGAGCGCTGAGCGAGTCTCCCTGAAATATACCCCGTCTGATGTACAGCTCTTCTGTTTGGATGCGTTCGGTTTGTGTTTCTAGGCGTATTTTGGTTTTCCATGTTTTCATAATTTGCGCTAGAAATTGCCTGAGGTGTTGGTTGATTTTATAGATTTCTAGGGCTCTGATTAACCAGCTGTGGGGTATGGAGTCGAAGGCTTTTTTATAGTCTATGTAACCGATGTGAAGGTTTCTGTGTTCTTTTCTGGTTTGTCCCATAATCACGCTATCTATGATCAGCTGCTCTTTGCATCCTCGACTATTTTTCCTGCATCCCTTCTGCTCTTCTGTGATAATATTGTTGTCTGTTAGGTGTTGTTCTATTTTCTTGGAAATTGCGGCTGTGATGATCTTGTATAGGGTTGGAAGACAGGTGATAGGTCGGTAGTTTGACGGGTTTGTGGTGTCTGAGCTTTTGGGTTTAACGTATGTTATTCCTTGTGTAAGGAAAGTGGGAAATGTGTGTGGTTGTAGAATGGCTTTGTTGATTTGGTGTGTGAGTGCTTCGTGTGTGGTGGTAAACTGTTTGTACCAGAAGTTTTGTATATTGTCTATTCCAGGACATTTCCAGTTGTGTGTGTGTTTGATTGTTTCTGTAATTTCTTCTGTAGTTAGTGTGGAATTTTCTTGTTCTGTCACACGTTTGTGTTTATCTTCTTCGGCTTTGATCCAGGAGGTGTTATTATTATGTAGTTTGGGTTCTGACCAGACAGTTTTCCAATAATCTGCGAGTTCTTGTTTATTTGGTGGTTCAGTTACTACTCTCTGCTCGTTGTACATAGTTTTTCGGTAGAACTGTTTTTCGCTTCTTCGGAAGAGGTTGTTGGTGTCTTTCCTCTCGTTTGATTCTTTGTATCTACGGAGTCTTGCAGCATATACGGATAGTTTTTGTTTCAAAGTATCAACGATTTCTGGCAGTGTTCGGTTGAGAGATTTAGATTTGATCTTGTCTACACCCTGTGTGACACGTTTGGATGCGTTCCCGTTCATAAACTGGGTAAGGTGTCCCAGATCTCTTCTGATGTTGTTGATCTTGTTTTCTATTCTTATTTGCCATTTAAATTTGGGTTTTCTGCTGTTGGGGTCTCTTTGTCGTTGCGGGAGTTTTTGATTATTTTGTGTTATAGTGGTGATTGCTGCTGCATATATTATTGTGTGGATGTCTTCGATCGTGCTTAAGTCTGTTATGTACTGTGGTATTATGTGCTTGTTTATTGTGTTGAGGATCATTTGAGTGCTCTGTTTGAAAATTAAACGAGGGATGGGATTTCTTGTTGTAGGGTCGGTGCCTGACCATCGAGCTAGATGTGACTGCATTTCTGCTTTGAGTGTTTGTATGAGAGGTGATTCGGGGTGATGTTGTATAGATGTTGTTGAGTGTCGTGTGGTGCTTGCTATTTGCTCTGAAATATTATTTTGAGTTATGCTCCTGCTGGGTGGTGGGTCTTGTTGTTTTCGACTGGGTGGTTGGGTGTGTGAGATTGGTTCGGTATCTGCTCTACTGTTTCTATTCTTTAGTTGGTCTGTGTTCAGTTCAGCAGCTACTTGGTCTGCGTTAAGTTCAGCAGCTACTGTATCTTTGATGGTTTGCAATTCGAAAGGTGTGAGGCGATTGTTCTTGGTAATAACTCTTTTTTGGTCTATTACTCTCTGTTCTGTAACAAGTAATTGCAGATGTGGATATTCGGTCAAGAAAAGTCTGTGTAGTTCCAGTCTGTAGCCTGATGTCAATGTTTCTAGTTTGGTGGCGGTGTAGTAACAGCGCATCACTGTTTTATTCATTTCATCTGTCCACTTTAACCGCTGTCTTGGTTTGCCAGCCTTGGTAGTTGCATGTTGTCCTTGCAAAACATACGCGGTTTGGCCTGGCTTTGGTGGTTGTATTTGTCCCGCATTTACGTCGATTGCGCTTGGGATTGGTGGTGGTGGGTCCAAGCGGCGAGTGATTCTCTTGTCAGTGATTTCTTTGTCAGGTGTCATTTCATTACAGCAACGCATGGCGTGTTCATTGATTCCTGTGGTGCAACTCATGCGTTGCTGTGACTTTCCCGCCTTGGTGGGTGTCGGCTTACTCGCCGGCACAACACTTTGGGCAGGTCCATTTTCGGTTGCCTGGTCTTCATCGTTTTGGTCGAGCTGCCATTTCCCGCGACGTCCTCGACCGTTACGTCGCTCGCCCGATGCTTCTTTTATTGGTCTGCTGTTGTCTGGAATGTTCTCAATGTTTTGTGGTGTCAGAAGCTCAAAGTGTCCCGACATTGGGTTGCCTGTTAGTAGAAGGTAAATAGTTTTGTTGTATTTTCCCGTGCTTATTATTGTTGGCCTGTCCGTAAAAGTTATTTTTGTATGTCTTGTTCTTCGTTGTTTTGAGAAGATATGAAAGTTGCTATTTTGTGTTTCCGAGAGGGCAAGTATCTCTAGGCTCGTTCCATAGGTGCCATTTTTCCTCATATAATTATAGTAGTTATTGAAGTCTTTTATATCGTTGACTTCAATTAATGAAAATGTGTGAAGTTCCGACCAGTTTTGTTGTAAATGCGTTGCTATTATTATTATTTATTACAAAAAGTTCTTCTTTCTCACATTTGATCAATGTGGTTCCATGTTTGGCTGACGGGCCAAAACCAAGTCAGCACAAACGCTATTACCATTCCGTATTAAGGAATGACCTGACAATGTTACATGTTTTCAAAATCACTGACTTCTGAATGTTTCTGTGTATGTCCGTGTTGAGTCCCAATTGCACTAAATGTGGTGTGAATGTTATTGGTGTAAGGCCTGTGGCTGATATAATGAGGGGGACAATGATGACTTTTTCCTGTCTCCACAGCCTTTTTATTTCCGTTGCAAGGTCTGTGTATTTGGAAATTTTTTCTGTGTATTTCGCTTGGATGTTTGTGTCGTTGGGGACAGCTATGTCAATCAGATAGGTGACTTTTCCTTTTTTGCACTGAAAAGTAATATCGGGTCTATTGGCGGAGACTGTTTTATCTGTATGGATACCGATATCCCAGTAGAGCTTGTAATCTTCATTTTCAAGTATGGATGTTGGCGTGTATTTGTAGTAGGGATCTGTGTTTTCTATGAGTCTGTATGTTGTGGCCAGTGCTTGGTGAACCACTTTGGCCGCTGAATCATGCCTGGCTGTGTACTCCGTTCCGGCCAATATTTTACATCCGCTCGTTATGTGTTCGATCGTTTCTTTCTGCTGGTGGCATTTCCTACATCTGTCCTCTGCAATAGTCGGGTCTTTGATGATATGCTTTTGGTAGTTTCTGGTTAATATGACTTTATCCTGGATGGCAAGTAAGAAGCCTTCAGTCTCAGGGAATAGCTGCCCATCCCGTAACCAGGTGTATGATTGTTTTTTATTTACGTGGTCTTGTTCTATGTGGTATCTGTGTTTTCCGTGGAGTGTTTTCTCTGACCACGTTTTCATCTTTTCCTGTTGTAATTGGGTGTGACTGTGTGTGTCTGCTGAGTGGTCTGCCCGGGCTAAGTCGAGAGGTGTGTAGTTTTTGTCTGCTTTCACTGTCGCTGTGTGGAGGCTGGTTTGCTTGCTGTGAAAGAATTTCCTAAGTGTTTGTATTTGTTTTGTGTGTAATGATCTGATGTCAATAATTCCTCTTCCTCCTGCCTTCCTCTCGATGGTAAGTCTTTCTTTGCATGCGTTGGGGTGTAATTTCCTGTATTTGGTGAATTGAGATCGTATAAGGATATGAATATTTTCTATGTCTGTTTGTGACCATTTGATGATACCAAATGAATATGTGAGTATAGGTATAGCGAACGTGTTGATGGCTTTAGTGAGATTCTTAGAGTTGAGTTTTGTTTGCAAAAGTTTCGTCAGTCTGTTTTTGAATTCGGTTCTGAGCTCTGTTTTGATGTGAGTGTGGTTGAGTTTGGTGCTTTGTTGGAAGCCTAGATATTTGTATGTTTCTTTATCGAACATGTTATCGAGCGTTTCATTGTTGATGGTTTCTGTCTCATGGTGGTGCTTCCATTGCCCTTTGTTGATGTGGAGCACTTTGCATTTACTTATACCAAATTCCATATTGACATCTAAGGTGAATATTTCTGTGATTTTGAGGAGTTCTTTCAGCTGTGTTTGTGTGGCAGCGTAGAGTTTTATGTCGTCCATATATAGGAGGTGGTTTATTTTATGTTGATTCTCTTTTTGGTGTCTGATATTGAAGCCATGCTCTGTTCTGTTTAGTATATTTGAGAGTGGATTGAGACAGAGGCAAAACCATAGAGCACTGAGCGAGTCTCCCTGAAATATACCCCGTCTGATGTACAGCTCTTCTGTTTGGATCCGTTCGGTTTGTGTTTCTAGGCGTATTTTGGTTTTCCATGTTTTCATAATTTGCGCGAGAAACTGCCTGAGGTGTTGGTTGATTTTGTAGATTTCTAGGGCCCTGATTAACCAGCTGTGGGGTATGGAGTCGAAGGCTTTTTTATAGTCTATGTAACCGATGTGAAGGTTTCTGTGTTCTTTTCTGGTTTGTCCCATAATCACGCTATCTATAATCAGCTGCTCTTTGCATCCTCGACTATTTTTCCTGCATCCCTTCTGCTCTTCTGTGAGGATATTGTTGTCTGTTAGGTGTTGTTCTATTTTCTTCGATATTGTGGCTGTGATGATCTTGTATAGGGTTGGAAGACAGGTGATAGGTCGATAGTTTGACGGGTTTGTGGTGTCTGAGCTTTTGGGTTTAACGTATGTTATTCCTTGTGTGAGGAAAGTGGGAAATGTGTGTGGTTGTAGAATGGCTTTGTTGATTTGGTGTGTGAGTGCTTCGTGTGTGGTGGTAAACTGTTTGTACCAGAAGTTTTGTATATTGTCTATTCCAGGACATTTCCAGTTGTGTGTGTGTTTGATAGTTTCTGTAATTTCTTGTGTATTAAATGTGGTATTTTCTTGTTCTGTCACATGTTTATGTTTGTCTTCTTCGGCTTTGATCCAGGGGGTGTTATTATTGTGTTGTTTGGGTTCTGACCAGATACTTTTCCAATAATCTGTGAGTTCTTGTTTGTTTGGTGGTTCAGTCACTGCTATCTGTTTGTTGTACATAGTTTTCCGGTAGAACTGTTTTTCGCTTCTTCGGAAGAGGTTGTTGGTGTCTTTCCTCTCATTTGATTCTTTGTATCTACGGAGTCTTGCGGCATATACAGATAGTTTTTTGTTTCAAGGTATCGAGGATTTCTGGCAGTGTTCTGTTGGGAGACTTAGATTTGATCTTGTTTGCCCCCTGTGTGACACGTTTGGACGCGTTCCCGCTTATAAACTGGGTAAGATGTCCTAGATCTCTCCTGATGTTGTTGATTTTGTTTTCTATTCTTATTTGCCATTTGAATTTTGGTTTTGTCCTGTTGGGGTTTCCTTGTCGTTGAGGGAGTTTTTGATTATTTTGTGTTAGAGTGGTGATTGCTGCTGCGTATATTATTGTGTGAATGTCTTCGATTGTGCTTGAGTCTGTTATATACTGAGGTATTATGTGCTTGTTTAGTGTGTTGAGGATTGGTTGCGTGTTCTGTCTGAAGATTAAACGAGGGATGGGATTTCTTGTTGTGGGGTCGGTGCCTGACCATCGAGCTAGATATGACTCCATTTTTGCTTTAAGTGTTTGTATGAGAGGTGATTCGGGGTGATGTTGTGTGGATGTCGTTGAGGGTGGCGAGTGATTCATGTTGTTGTCTGTGATATGGTGTTGCGCGGTACTCGCAATATTATTTTGCGTTATGCTCCTCCTGGGTGGTGGGTATTGTTGTGTTCGACTGGGTGGTTGTGTGTGTGAGGCTGGTTCGGAATCTGCTTTATTGTTTCTATTGTTTGGTTGGTCTGTGTTCAGTTCAACAGCCACTGTGTCCTTGATGGTTTGCAATTCGAGAGGTGTGAGACGATTGTTCTTGGTAATAACTCTTTTTTGGTCTACTACTCTCTGTTCTGAAACAAGTAATTGCAGATGTGGATATTCGGTCAAGAAAAGTCTGTGCAGTTGCTGTCTGTAGCCCGATGTTATTGTTTCGAGTTTGGTGGCGGTGTAGTAACAGCGCATCACCGTCCTATTCATCTCATCCGTCCACTTTAACCGCTGTCTTGGTTTTCCAGCCTTGGTAGTTGCATGTTGTCCTTGCAATACATACGGGCCCTGGCCTGGCTTTGGTGGTTGTGTTTGTCCCGTATCTACGTCGGTTGCGCTTGGGATTGATGTTGGTGGGTCCAAGCGGCGAGTGATTCTCTTCTCAGTGATTTCTTTGTCAGGTTTTGTGTTTTCATTACAGCAACGCATGGCGTGTTCGTTGATTCCTGCGGTGCAACTCATGCGCTGCTGTGATTTTCCCGCCTTGGTGGGTGTCGGCTTAGTCGCCAACACAACACTTTTGGCAGGTCCATTTTCGGTTGCCTGGTCTTCATCGTTTTGGTCGAGCTGCCATTTCCCCGCGACGTCCTCGACCGTTACGTCGCTCGCCCGATGCTTCTTTTATTGGTCTGTTGTTCTCTGGAATGTTTTCAGTGTTTTGTGGTGTCAGAAGCTCAAAGTGTCCCGACATTGGGTTGCCTGTTAGTAGAAGGTAAATGGTTTTGTTGTATTTTCCCGTGCTTATTATTGTTGGTCTGTCCGTAAAAGTTATTTTTGTATGTCTTGTTCTTCGTTGTTTTGAGAAGATATGAAAGTTGCTATTTTGTGTTTCCGAGAGGGCAAGTATCTCTAGGCTCGTTCCATAGGTGCCATTTTTCCGCATATAATTATAATAGTTATTGAAGTCTTTTATATCGTCGACTTCAATTAATGAAAATGTGTGAAGTTCCGACCAGTTTTGTTGTAAATATCTTAGAGCAACCTCTCGGAGTTTCTCATGATGGTTCTGGTGGCCATATAAGTATAAGCTAACTGCACGGAAAAGGCAATTTCCTATTATTATTATTATTATTATTATTATTATATATATATATATATATATATATATATATATATATATATATATATATATAGATATATACATATATATATTAGCTTACAAGTTACAGTGGTCTTAGTGATGCTAGTTTTGATATTTTCAAAACAATGGAAAAAATCGAATTTTGTGTGTTGATTAAACACTCTTTTTTGGTGGGAAAAAAATACCGTTGAAGCAAAGCAATGGCTTGATAAATTGTTACGGGAACTTTGCCCCTGGATAATCACTCATGATGTACTGGTATGCTGAATTTAAACGAGATCGTACAGCTACAAATAATTCTGAACGCCCTGGACGCCCAAATGAGGTGGTTGCATCGGAAAGCATCAAAAAAATCCACAAAGTTGTTTTGGATGACCGTAAAGTGAAATTGCGTGAGATAGCCGACACCATAAAGATATCAAAAGAACGCGTTTGTTATATTTTGCATGAACATTTGGACATGAGAAAGCTCTATTCGAAATGGGAGTGTTTGCCCACAGTGGACCAAAAACAACAAGGTGCTGATGATTTGAGCGCTGTTTGGACCTGTTTAAGCGCAATAAAAAGGATTTTTTCATGCGATGTGACAATGGATGAAACAAGGATCTACCACTACACACCGGCATCAAATCGGCAATTAGCTGAGTGGACAGAAGCCGGTGAAAGCCGTCCGAAGACATAAGAGTCAGTTGGGAAGGTTTTGGCTTCTGTATTTTGCCCATGCAATAATTTACATCAACTATACTGAGAAGGGAAAAATCATCAATAGAGATTATTATATAAAGTTATTGGTGCAATTGAAAGCAGAAATCACAAAGAAACGGCCCCAAATGAGCAAGAAAAAAGTGCTCTTTCAACAAGACAATGCACCTTGTCACAAGTGAATAGTTACGATGGCAAAATTGCATGGATTGAAGTTCGAATTGCTTCGTCATCAATCGTATTCTCCAGATTTGACCCTTAGTGACTATTATCTATTTGGAGACTTCCAAAAATACTTGCGGGAAAGACATTTGGCTCCAATGAAGAAGTTATCGCCGAAACTGAAGCCTATTTTGAAGGCAAAAACAAATCCTACAAGAAAGGTATAGAAATGTTAGAAAAACGTCGAAATGATTGTATTTCTCTTGAAAGCGACTATATTGTTGAATAAAGTCGAATTTCCCAAAATAACGTGTTTTACGTAGCTATATATAGCTATATATATATATATATATATATATATATATATATATATATATATATATATATATATGTTATATATATATATATATATATATATATATATATATATATATATATATATATATATATATATTTATATAACAGTAAAGTTGTGTGGAAGTTGACGATTTTTTTGTAGAACAGCAGGAGTGATTAATTGGTGTAATTTGTGGAAGCATCATTGCTAACTGTCAAATGTGAAGGGAGGAAATTGAGTTTAAAAAACAAAATAAGTTAACCTTAGGATAACTAGGACGGTAAAAGTACTTAAATCTAGTAAAAAACAAATAATAAAATTTTTTTCTTTTTTTGCAAAGTTGGGTCTAACTGTATCGGGCACAAAAGGAATACTCATAAAGTGTGGAAAATATTTTTGTGCATTATAAATACTTTGTGCAAAATTGGAAAAAAAGTGGTGCGGTGCGATGAAGGATGGATATTGGGACTAAATTATCTGTACTGGGTAAGTGGCAATTAAGCGACACACTTTTTTTTGTTGCACCCTTACGAATGAGACTTGGGGGGCAAGGGTTGAGATAAGGGGTGGAGGAACAAACTGGTAGATAAGCGGGAGTTGAGGCAAATAGTCAGTTGTGTTGGTCTGGGAAGAACATTGTATTTATTTTGCTGCAATGTCGAGTCCGGCAATGAGTTGCTCCATTTACAAAGATAACTTCGTTGTTAATAACAAGACTGTTCAGTGCATGTTATGCAAAGAGAGGTTTCATAATATGTGTGCGAAAGTAAAAGATAATGCCTCAAGAATAATAACAGAATGCAGAAATATAATGTGGTTTTGTGATAAATGTGTAAATCTTGCAACTGAAAATATCATGTTGGCCGAAAAAATTAAAAGTATAGAACGAACCACTAATGATGTCATAAAGACCTTAAAAGAACTCAAATCTGAAAAGGTAAATCCAAGAAACAATGAGGAAGCTGGAAGGGTAGTAACTTATGCTAAAGCGCTAAAAGATGGAGTTATAGTCATTAAGCCAACAAGGACATGTTCTGGTGAAGAAACAATAAAAGTCGTTAAGCAATAGGAAAATCCAGCAGACCTGGGTATTGGGATTAAAAATATTAAAGAAGCCAAAGAAGGAGCTGTGGTCATCAGATGTAGGAATGAGGGAGAGGCTCAAAAGCTAAGAGCCAATCTTGAATCTAAAATAAGGCAAAACTATGTAACTACAATTCCTACTAGAAAAAATCCTAGGATTAAAATCGTGGGGATTGAAGAACAGTATGATGAGGAAACCCTACTCAAGAATCTAAAGCTTCAAAATTCAAAACTCGTAACAGAAGAGAGCAAGTTAAAGCTGGTGGTTATTAAGAAGATGGTTAGAACGTTCCTAGCCATAATAGAATGTGATGCCAAAACTTTTGGTCGTGTAATGACTGAGGGCGAGGGCAGACTTTTTCTGGGATGCAAATCATGTAGGTGTTTTGAATATGTCGCACTTGTTCGATGTTATAACTGTAATCAGTATAATCACACATCGAGGGAGTGTCGTAACCAAAAAACATGTATACATTGCGGAAAGGCGGGTAGTGAGACTTGCAACTGCAACAAAACGGTAATGAATTGTACAAATTGTAGGATCTCTTCTTTCTTCCTTCAGCCGTTCTCTACCCACTGTCGGGTATAGGCCTCTCTCAAATCTTTCCATTTTTCTCTATGTTGTGCTTGTTGATACCAGTTAAGTCCTCCGACTCTCTTCAGTTCGTCGCTCCATCTCTGTTGGGGCCTTCCTATGCTTCGCTTTTCACCCCATGGTCTCCACCTAGTGATCTTGCCACTCCACTTATACGTCGCTCTCGCTACATGGCCGGCCCAGCTCCATTTCAGAGATGTTATCCGTTTGGTGATATCATCCACCTTTGTTTGTTGTCTAATCCATTTATTAGTTTTCTTGTCCTTCAAAGTAAGACTCAACATCTTCCTTTCCATTGCTCGTTGGTGGACTTGTAGTTTTTCTATTGTTCTTTTAGTTAAAACCCATGTCTCGGCTCCATACGTTGTAGCTGGCAAGATACATTGATTATAAATTTGGGTTTTTGATCTTTGAGGAATGTTCATATTCAGTACATATTTCAATTTTCCATATGCTGCCCATCCCATACGTATCCTTCTTTCTATTTCAAGCTGCTGGTTTTCCTTTCCTATCGTTATTATTTGGCCCAGATAGATGTATGTGTTTACTTTTTCTATTGTTGAATGTTCAATCACTATATTTTCATCATTGGTGTATTCGTTACTCAAGTACTTTGTCTTGGAGAAATTTATGTCAAGTCCCACTTTTCTTGCTTGGTGGTGGAGATCAGTGATCATCTGGATCATTTCATTCTTATTGTTTGCTATAATTACAATGTCATCTGCGAATCTCAGGTTGTTTAGCCGATCACCAGCTATCAGAAGGCCATTTTCGTCCCAATTCAGTTCTTTGAATACATCTTCTAAGATCATTGTAAATAACTTAGGCGATATTACATCGCCCTGCCCTTCTCCTCTGTTCACTGGGACCTTGTTTGTCAGTTCTTGGTTTACCATAACTTTGAGTGTTGCTCGTTCATATATTCTGGCTATCAGTTCGCTGTATCTGTGGTCTATACGAGCATTTCTAAGAGCTCTTATAAGCGCCCATTTTTCCACTGTGTCAAAAGCCTTGCGAAAATCTACAAATGTGAGCCACATTGGTATATTATATTCGGTGGCCTTCTCGATTAGTATTCTCAATGTGTGCAAGTGTTCAATCGTACTGAAGCCTGATCTGAATCCAGCCTGTTCTATCGGTTGGTATAATTCCATTTTGTGTTCCAGTCTGTTTGTTATGATTCGTGAGAACAGCTTGTAAACTTGGGAAAGTAAACTAATTGGCCGGTAGTTTTCTAGTTTTCGGGGTCACCTTTTTTGTATATTAAGATGACTATAGCGTTTTCCCAGTCTTCTGGTATATTTCCACATTTGAGGCATTCATTAAAAAGATCTTTTAATTCATTCATTAGGGCTTCACCTCCGCATTTTAGCATTTCAGGTATAATATCATCCTCTCCAGCCGCTCTTCCACTTTTCATCTGTTGTAAGGCTTTCCTAACTTCATCCATTTCTATGTCAGGAATTTCTGACATTGATTACTCTTTTGTCTGTTGATGAGTTGTCCTTTTCAACTACTACATTTTGGACTTTTGAACTGTAGAGGTCTTGATAGAAAGTTGTAATTCTGTTTCGGATATTTTTCTTGTCATTGATTATGTTTCCTTCTTGGTCCTTCAATTTAATTATCTCACTTTTACAGGCGTTTGCTCTTCTAAAAAACTTTTAATCCTTTGTTTTTCTCTATAAGATCTTTAACCATGTTTTCCTTGTATTTGTTTATGTCTTGTTTAACCGCTTTTCGTACTGTCTTATTCAGTTCTGCATATTCGACAGTTAATCTCTTTCCTTCGTGTATCAGTTGTCTTCGTTGTTCCAACATTCTTTTTGTTTCTTCACTAAGCTTGTTATTCTTTCGCCTAGTAGGTTGGGGAGATATTTTTTCTGCGGTGGTCTTGAGTGTTTCAATTATTTTTCTGTTTCTTTCATCTAAACTTGCTCCTGTAGTTAATGTGTTGTTATTGAGGTTGGCTGTAATCTGTTTTTGGTATTGTTCTACGTTTTCTTTTAGTGTTTGTCTATCTGTTTTATTTGTTTTCTTGTTGTGTAAACGTTTTCGTTCGAGTCTTTTGTTAAAAAACACCTTTGCTCTGACCAGCCTATGATCACTACCCGTTGCAAATCTGTTTAGGACCTTCACGTCTGTTACTATGTTCTTATGTGTTGTTAGTGCATAATCAATTTCATTTCTTGTCTCACCATCAGGACTAATCCATGTCCATTTTCTCTTCTCCTTTTTCTGAAAGAAGGTGTTCATGTTATAGAGTTTCTCCCTTTCCAGAAATGTCATCAGCATATGTCCTCTGTTGTTCCTCTCTCCAAGGCCAAAATTTCCTATATAACTCTCTGTATCTTCTGCTTTCTTTCCTATCTTGGCGTTAAAGTCTCCTATTACCAATGTATACTTTGTTCTGTGTTCGTGAAGCGCCTCAGATATTTCCTCATAGAATTCTTCTGCTTCTTGATCTTCATGGCTTGTCGTAGGAGCATAGACCTGTATTAGTTTTACTGTTAAGGTGTTGTTCAATCTTATTGTTATGTATATAACTCTATTAGATATCGCTTGGAATTTCTCAGTATATGGTATTAGCCTTCTGTGTATCAATAATCCAGTTCCTCCATTACTGTTGTCTTCGTAGCCTTTGTTGAAGAGCAAGTGTCCCGTAGGTAACTTCAGGCAGTATTCTCCTCTTCTTCTTGTTTCTGAAATTCCCAGTATGTCCCATTTAATATTTTTAAGCTCATGGTCCAGTTCTTCGAATCTTTCCTCACTTCCAATTGTTCTCGCATTATAGGTCGCTATGTATAGTCGGCAGCCTGGTCCAACCCAGAGATTCTTAGCACCCCCTGTTCGAGCCCTGTTCTGACCGCTGCCTTAGTCGGGGTTACTCAAACTGCTGGGGACGGGGGGCCTTCTATAAAGTTTTCGTTCCATAGATTTATGAGAGGTTTTGGCCATAAAACACCACGTGGGCCAGACGTCTTGGTGAGTAGAAAAAAAAAAGGATTTGGGAAGGGAACTGATAATATGGAGATAAGGTTGGGACATGATTCCCCTCCAAGAAAGGCGGGAAGGAGAATCAAGGCTCGCGTGGGCAGGGTTGCTTTCCTGAAGTAGGTCTGTCTCCCACTGGGATCATGAAGAGAGTACCTACCCGCTACCCAAATTGTAGGATACGCAACGAGAAATATAAGCTGAATTTGGATACTGCTCATGCAGCCTATGATATAAAGTGTCCCACGTATGTTTGGCTGCAGGAGAAAGAAAAAGCGAAGATTCAACATGTTGATAACATATAGCAGCTCAAATTTGAGAGTTTAGTGCCTGGTCCAGGGAATGGAACTTTGAGGATGATGCATCAGAATATACAATCCATTAGAAATAAAACGTTGGAAATCGAAAGTTTTCTGGAGGGATTGGAGTCAAAACCACATGCTCTGTTATTTACTGAGCACTGGCTGGAACAAGCTGAAGCGGATTTTGTGAAAATTAATGGATATAGACTGATTTCATGCTTTTGCAGGAGTACTTTAAAGCACGGAGGTGCGTGTGTTTACTGTGTTTGTGATAGTGATTTTACGGATGAGAATGCCGTCTGTGCTCTTAGCATTGAGGGTGAAATAGAACTCGCTTCGGTCTATAGTCAGGCTTTCAAGGTAGTCATGCTGTGTGTGTATCGCAGAGGACTTGGAACATACGAAATATTTTTAGAAAGGCTTGAACAGGTGCTCGAGTATGTTTGTGATAGATATTCAAAGCATAGGCTGATTATCTCGGGCGATTTTAATCTCAACTTCCTCGAATTAGAAAATAACAAAATAAAACAAATATTGTATATGCTTAACATGTATAACTTAAGCCAATGTATTTTTGAAGCCACTCGTGAGACCGGACATTCCACAACTCTTTTGGATAACATATTTTGTAACTCTCTCAGCTTATGTTTTGAATTCAGCGCGCTCTCTGACCATTATGCACCGATAATTGTTCCTAGCGACCTAAATAGTGTTAGAAATGAACCCATATTTACGTTTAGGAGGGTTTTTCCGAGGAACAAGGTTCTGCACTTTAAGCGGGAATTGGAGGGCATTGACTGGTCTGCTGTTTATGATGCTGGTACTGTCGATGGGGCATACAGCTCATTTCTGAGTTTGTTCTCGAATTATTTCGTCAAAATCTTTCCAATAAAGAAATGTAATGAAAATAAGTGTAAAAACAGTTGGATAACGAATGGCATTAGGATATCTTGTAAACGAAAGTGCGAGCTTTATTTTAAGAGAATAAGGGGGGAAATTACTGATATATACTATAAAAAATTATTGCAAAAATATTAAATGTAGTTATAAAGTAAGCTAAAAAACAATCACAAACTAATTTTATAAATAATGCCGAAAATAAGATTGCAGCGACTTGGCATTTGGTTAAACATATAACAAAAACCGATCATCCACCAAAGACAATTCTTGATAATTTTTCACAAAGGTTTAACGATCCTTTTAAAATTGTAAATCATCTCAACAAATACTTTATAAACGCGTGTCCCAGAATAAATGATAATCTGGATGTCGGTGGATTTCAGTTATCTTCATCTGAAAATAAAAATTTCAATACTATATTTCTAATGCCAACGACGGTTCCTGAGGTCTTTTCTGTAATCAAATCTCTAAAAAATAAAAAATCAGTTGGACATGATAATTTACCAGTAAATATACTTAAAGAAACTGCAGAAATAATATCTGAGCCACTGTCGTTTATCGTTAATTTGTGTCTTGAGCAGGGTATATATCCTGATCTCCTAAAAAATGCCATTGTAAAGTCAATCCATAAGAAAGGAGCAGCAAATGATGAGAAAAACTACAGACCGATACCTCTTCTGTCTAATGTTGGAAAGATCTTTGAGAGGATTATCAATGGGAGATTTCTTGGAGTCTTGGAGAGGCACTCGATGATTGCATCCAATCAAAACGGTTTTATAAAGGGAAAGTCCACCATAAGAGCCGTTTATCAGGCATTGTCGAATGTTCTGGATTCACTAAATAGCGGAAAGATAACTATGGCAATGTGTATTGTTCTGTCAAATGCCTTCGATAGCGTCAATCATAAGACTTTTTGCATAAAATTGGAACACCTGGGTATTAGGGGAAATGCATTAAAGTTAATCGCCTCCTACTTGAATAATCGCACTCAGCAAGTGATGGAGACTGATAATTATGGCAGGTCCTTTCTTTCAGGCATATATATATATATATATATATATATATATATATATATATATATATATATATATATATATATATATATATAATCTCCAATAAATTGGGTCCAGCAAGATTCCAATTTTTTATTCCATCAGAAAAAAAAATAGTTTGAAATTCTGCATAATACTCATTTACAGCAGAGATGACTTCTTCATTTGACAACAATTTTTTCTTCCCAAGCTAATTTCTTTAATTAGGAACCGAAAAAACTTACTTGGCGCCAAATCTGGGGAATAGGGTGGGTCTGAAACAATTTCGAAACCCAGCTGGTTCACTTTTGCCATAGCTGCGGCTGATGTGTGAACAGGCGCATTGTCCTGGTGAAAGAGAACTTCTTTGAGTGCTAATCTAGGTCGCTGCTGCTTTAACTCACTATCTTAACAGTCCAATAACGTGGCGTAATAAAACTCAGTCACTATTTTACACTTTTCTAAATAGTCAGTCATGCAATCCTCTACGTTCCAAAGAATAGTTGTCATCACTTTTCCCGTTGATAGGGCTCATTTTGCTATTTTCGGGGCCTTTTTACCTATGCCAATTCACTGTCGTGACTATCGTTTTGTCTCCTACAATGGTGGATCCACGTTTCGGCTACAGCTACAAATGATACTAGAACTCCTTGGGATTACGCTGCAACTTTTCCAAACACGAATTTAAAACGTCCTTCTAGTGCGTTTTTTTTGCTCTGGCGTCAACAAACGCTGCACCCATTGGACACTTTGCTTTTTCATTTCTAGAACTTCATATAGAATATTATGTATTCGTTCATATGAGATATCTACTATCTTAGCATACCATGAATTTTATAGACCATTTTTTTAAAAGAAACCTCAATCTGACGTCCTGAGCGAGCAGCATTCGTAAAGCTCGTACGGCAAAGTTTAAATTCATTTATGCAGTAAGAAATGGCTTTGAGTTCCCATAAACTTTCTTAATTTCAGATTCTATCTGGGCCGCAGTCTACTTTTTTAAATAAATATAATATCACTGCACGATAGTCGGTTTTATTCATTTCTACGAACCATG
>JAHKBH010003233.1:0-10268 GCA_019049505.1 Pachyrhynchus sulphureomaculatus
TTCATCTACAACCCCGTAGAGAATATTCCAGAATTTTTTCAAAATTTTTTGATAAGTACTTTTCGAGATAAGGCGGGTGGACAGCGATTTTTTTCGCAATTTTTTAAAAAAATAATACAAAGAAAAGTGCGCGCAAGTATTACATTATATATATATTTTTACTTGTGTTTTCACAAGCTTTCATTTGACACCACACTCGATTACCTAGTAAAAATTTTTTTTTTTTCACTTTCAATTTTCCCACCCCCCCCCCCCCAAAACTAAACCCATTAAGTCAAAATTTAACTTTCAAAACAACATGGCTCTGATGAGGCCATCAATTCCTATATTATTACCAAATTTCAACTTTCTATGGCAAATAGTTTCGGAGAAAATCGGGTGTGACAGACGGACAGAAAGACAAGCGGACAGACAGACACCGAAGTCATCTTATAAGTGTTCCGTACGGAACACAAAACACAACCCGTTTGGTTTTGTCGCTATTCAAAGCCAGTCTATTTACATCTAACTAACTTGCTGATGAATGCCCCTCGACTTGCCCATAATACTTAACAGTCGCTGTAGGCGTCACCTTCGAACCTTTTGGATGATTACATAATAATAATAATAATAATACGTTATTTGCATAAAAACTTGTACAAATCATGTCAAGCAAACCTAACCTGCACATCGTCTTTACATCGTCAAATACAGTTGAAAATAAAATAATTAATATATGTAAGTAAATTAAAAAATAACCGGTCAAGTGCAAGTTGAACTTGCGCAATTAGTGTTCCGTACGTTGATTGCTTTTAAAAATAAAAAATGTTGTAACGGAAGAATAAAATGATCAGTGACTTCACAAAACACACCCCAAATGAGTTTTCAACAAAGTTTGTTTCCAATCTTTATTGAAAATTGATGACCTTGAAATTTCTGTTTTTTTTTATATACCAGATAAATTATTGAAGGTAATACACTCCTAATAATTTTCGTTCAATCTACACCCCGTAGAGAATATTCTAGAATTTTTTCAAAATTTTTTGATAAGTACTTTTTGACATGAGGCGGGTGGACAGCGATTTTTCGCAATTTTTTAAAAATAATACAAAGAAAAGTGCGCGCAAATATTACATAATATATATATTTTTTACTCGTGTTTTCACAAGCTTTCATTTGACACCACACTCGATTACCTAGTAAAATTTTTTTTTTTTTTCACTTTTCAATTTCACCCCCCAAAACTAACCCCTTAAGTCAAAATTTAACTTTTAAAACTACATGGCTCTGATGAGGCCATCAATTCCTATATTATATTACCAAATTTCAACTTTCTATGACAAATAGTTTCGGATAAAATCGGGTGTGACAGACGGACAGAAAGACAAGCGGACAGACACCGAAGTCATCTTATAGGTGTTTAGTACGGAACACAAAACACAACCCGTTTGGTTTTGTCGCTATTCAAAGCCAGTCTATTTACATCTAACTAAACTTGCTGATGAATGCCCTCGACTTGCCCATATACTTAACAGTCGCTGTAGGCGTCACCGTTGAACTTGCGCAATTAGTGTTCCTTATGTTGATTGCTTTTAAAATAAAAATGTTGTAACGGAAGAATAAAATGATCAGTGACTTCACAAAACACACCCCAAATGAGTTTTCAACAAAGTTTGTTTCCAATCTTTACTGAAAATTGATGACCTTAAAATTTCTGTTTTTTTTTTTATATACCAGATAAATTATTGAAGGTAATACACTCGTAATAATTTTCGTTCAATCTACACCCCGTAGAGAATATTCTAGAATTTTTTCAAAATTTTTTGATAAGTACTTTTCGAGGTAAGGCGGGTGACAGCGATTTTCGCAATTTTTTTAAAATAATACAAAGAAAAATGCGCGTAAGTATTACATTATATATATATTTTTTACTCGTGTTTTCACAAGCTTTCATTTGACACCACACACTCGATTACCTAGTAAAAAAATTTTTTTTTCACTTCCGATTTCACTCCCCAAAACTAACCCCTCAAGTCAAATTTAACTTTCAAAACTACATGGCTCTGATGAGGCCATCAATTCCTATATTATTACCAAATTTCAACTTTCCATGACAAATAGTTTCGGAGAAAATCGGGTGTGACAGACGGACAGAAAGACAGGCGGACAGACAGACACCGAAGTCATCTTATAAGTGTTCCGTACGGAACACAAAACACAACCCGTTTGGTTTTGTCGCTATTCAAAGCCAGTCTATTTACATCTAACTAACTTGCTGATGAATGCCCTCGACTTCCGTATTCCGTTCCGTACGGAACACTAAAAATAAATAAATATCCAACAGTTTTCCATTGATCGGGACAGGGCGTCTAAAAATGTACAGATAAACAACATATACTACACGTATTATTATCCATTCATACTTACATTGTTGGCCGAATTAAAAAAAGTGAGTGGTAAAACATGGACTAATACCCAAAAGGAAAAACACTATGTGTCCTATATAATATTTTATCTTTTGGTACTCTAAGTGGAGAAACTTTTTCACCGTGTTCCCTAAAGTCCTTTTCAACTGTTGCTAGAAATGTAAAAAAAATCAATTAAATTACAAGGTACTTAAATCACTTGAATTAAAATAGTTTAAAAAATTCAGAAAATGAACATTGAAACACGATCAGTCGTATAACGTGCCTTTAAAATTGATTTACTGCATCAACTGCTAACAAAACGGTCAAATGTATAGTGTGTCCATCGAAAGCTAAAAACAGGTTAATATGTATGCGTGCTTGGTTCAATTCGTTGTATCCTATCACCGTGTTATGTAACTACTTGGGTACGTGCCATTAAATTCTGTTCTCTTGTTTGTCAATCCTAGACCGACTGACGAGCCGTGACAGGGCGAAACGCGTCTCGGAGTGGATTTTGACGAATAAGAGAACAGTGTGTAGACTTCTAAAATATAAATCTTGTGCGTTTTCAGTTATTTTACTACATTAACCAACAATTTTAAGATACTGCATATTTAAAATAAAAATATATAGAAAATATCGGGATATAAATCAATTAAAAACAGCGACATATTTCTAAATGACGAAGCATAGACAAATAATATAATTAATCATTGTTATTAAGTGTATATTTATCGCTCTTAGTTTCCTAGAATCTGCGAAACATGTGAGGTACTAGATATTAGAGAGATTTTGCAACGCTTATTTTTCACATGCCTTTGTCCGTATCGTTATCTCAATAATGCGCAGTATTACCGCGAAGGAATTGCAGTTTCACACTACGGCAGAATTGCAATAAAATAAAGTAAAAGTAAGGTTAAGTTAGTATTCATCTATAAAATGCAATGTCTCTTGGTCTCTCTGTCTATACGTTAGTGCACTCATCACTCGAGTATCACATATACAATTTACGCGTTTTTTTTTAATTCATACATATGTTCCCTGGCCAGGTTATATGATATATTTTATTACGTTAGACTAGCCGTGCCCGCGGCTCCGCTCGCGTGGACTTGATTCAGTACTATCGTCACTGCTTATTCCTTATGTTACCTAACGTAATAAAATATCTGCCATTATTTCCCCTTATCTCCCATTATTTTTCCTTATCTCCCATTATCTCACCTTATCTCCCATTATCTAGGCTTATCTTGACTTATCTCACAACATTTCCCCTTATCTCCCATTATTTCTCCTTATCTCCCATTATCTCACCATAACTGCCATTATCTAGACTTATCCCTGCTTCTCTCCCGTTATTTCTCCTTGTCCCCATTATTTATATTTATCTTCCATTATCTAGGCTTATATCGAATTATATAGAACATATGTATAAATTTATAAAAACACGTAAATCGGATAAGTAGTTCTCAAGTGAATAAGCGCACTAACGAACAGACAGACAGACAGAGAGACGTGGCATTTTATATATATTATATTCTTTGCAACATGATATTGTTCCATATTTAATGGTTTAAGGAGTGTATTGCAAGAGAACACGCTAACGGTAACCTTTTTTTCCCACTTTATTCACTATTATTCCTTATGTTACCTAACACAATAAAATATATCCTATAACCTGGCCAGAGAACATATGTATGTTTTAAAAAAAGCACGTAAATCGGGTAAATGGTTCTCCAGTGATAAGCGCACAAACGGACAGACAGAGTGACGTTTGCATTTTATATATATTATAGATAGAAGATTATAGATAACCTGGATAGAGAACAAATGTATGAATTAAAAAAAACACGTAAATCGGATAAGTGGTTTTCCAGTGATAAGCGCATAAACGGATAAACAGACAGAGAGACGTTGCATTTTATATATATTATAGATATCCTCTGCTATGTTACATGATATTGTTCCATATTTAGTCGTTTAGGCAGTGTACTGCAAGAGAACGCGCTAGCGGCGAACTTTTATCCGATTTGATTCCCTATTATCGTCACTGCTTATTCCTCATGTTACCTAATGTAATAAAATATAGCTTATAACCTGGCCAGAGAACATATGTATGTTTAAAAAAGAAAGCACGTAAATCGGATAAGTGGTTCTCCAGTGACAAGCGCACTAACGCAGACAGATAGACAGACAGAGGGACGTTGCATTTTATATATATTATAGATATAGATTATTATTATTATATAACCTGACCAAAGAATATATGTATGAATTTAAAAAAGACACGTAAATCGGATAAGTGGTTCTCGCGTGATAAACGCCCTAATGGACAGACAGACAGACAGACAGGGAGACATTGCATCTTATATATATATATATATATATATATATATATATATATATATATATATATATATATATATATATATATTTATATATATAATAGATTATAGATATTCTCTGCTACATAATATTGTTCCATATTTAATGGTTTAGGCTGTGTATTGCAAGGGAATGCGCTAGCGGCAAACTTTTTTCCGTCTTCATTCACTATTATCGTCACGGTTCATTCCTTAAGCTACCTATATTGGTAATAAAATATAGCATATGTAATGAAAGACTGATTTTGTCAAATTTCCACTTTATTTAGTTTCACTGAAACTGTATGACGCGTTTCGCTATACTATAGCTTCTTTTGATACAAAATGATACATTCGTTATGAATTTCCATCAAGCAACGGCCACAACAATTCAAAAAATATAGCCTATAACCTGGCCAGAGAATATATGTATGTTAAAAAAAAAAAGTACGTAAATCGGATAAGTGGTTCTCCAGTGATAAACGCACGAAGGACAGACAGACAGAGAGACGTTGCATTTTATATATACGAGGCTGGTTTGAAAAGTCCGTGCAAAATCCGAGAGATGGCACCACCGGCGCGTATCGAGGTCATGTTTAGTTAGTAGCATCTCTTGAATGAACGCACACCAAGTTTGAGCCATATTGGTCTATTTCTTTCTGTTTGGCATTCGTGTGAATCAAGGAAGTCAAGTGATTTTCAAGAAATGGACGAAAAAGAATTTCGTGTGTGGTGATTAAACATTACTTTATGAAAGGCAAAACGCCTCAGGAGACTAAAGAGAAGCTTGATAAACATTATGGTGACTCTGCACCTTAGATTAGAACAGTTTATAAGTAGTTTCAAAATTTTCGGACTGGCCATATGGGCACAAGTGACGCTGAACGTTCTGGACGGCCTGTGGAGGTTACGACTCCAGAAATCATTGATCAAATCCATGATATGGTGATGGATGACAGAAGAGTTAAGGTGCGTGAGATTGCTAGTGCTGTGGGCATCTCGACTGAACGGGGTACATAATATTTTGCATAAACATTTGGACATGAGAAAGCTATCCGCAAGATGGGTGCCGCGATTGCTCACGCTTGACCAAAAACGGAATCGTGTGAAGTGTCGCAAGGATGGTTTGCATCTGTTCCAGAAGAATTCGGAGGGCTTTAAGCGTCGTTTCGTCACTGTGGATGAAACATGGATACATTACTATACTCCTGAGACCAAACAACAATCTAAACAATGGGTTACCAAGGGGGAATCTGCACCAAAAAAGGCGAAGACCGTTCCTTCGGCCGGAAAGGTTATGGCGACTGTCTTTTGAGATTCGCAAGGGATAATCCTCATCGACTATCTGGAAAAGGGTAAAACTATTTACAGGTGAATATTATTCATCGTTATTGGACCGTTTGAAAACCGAGCTGCAAAGAAAAACGCCCGCGATTGGCCCACAAGAAAGTCCTTTTCCATCACGACAACGCACCAGCACACACCTCAGCAGTTGTGGTCGCAAAATTAATGGAAATAGGATTCCAACTCGTTTCACAACCCCCTATTCTCCAGACTTGGCTCCCTCGGACTACTATTTGTTCCCCAATTTGAAGAAATGCTGGCGGGACAAAGATTTTATTCAAACGAGGGGGGTGATTGCAGACACTAATGGATATTTTGCAGACTTGGACAAATCCTATTATTCGGAAGGGATCAACAAACTAGAACATCGTTGGACGAAGTGTATAAGCCTAAAAGGAGACTATGTCGAAAAATAAAAAAGGTTTACCCCAAACACATAAGTAGTTTTTATTTTTGCACGGACTTTTCAAACCAGCCTCGTATATTATAGATAACATAAGAATAAGCAGTGACGATAATAGTGAATCAACGGAGCGGAATCGCGGGCACGGCTAGTCTTCTATAACCTTAGTGAATTTTTTTTCATTTACCGCATAACCCGCTGATGTCTGCTATATACAGACCCTACCATAATAGCAATAAGAATGACGAATTTCAAATAACTTCTCTTATAAGTTCCTAAATAAAGTTACAAACACGTAGCTTTTCCATCTGCAAATACTCATGCAAAATGTGCCGCACGCGTTCTGTTGATATCTTCATGATGTCAGCTATCTCTCTTGCTTTCACCTTGAGGTCATTCGGTACAATATGGTGGATTTTTTTGGATTTTCTGGCGTGCCTGCCTCATTTAGGCGTACGGTACGTGTACAATCGCATTTAAGTTCACTAAACCATTTACGGAAAAGTTATGCGATAATACTTCTCAAGCCATTGTTTGTTCTGTTCTGGCTCTTCTGAGAGTTGATACTAACTGAATATCATATAGTTATTTTTATTTGTGCTGCCATCTCTCGGCACTTTTCACCGCATGCCAGTCCAAAAAAAAATTGTATATTTTCATTTCATTATGTAATCTGTAAATTGCCATTGCATTGCTAACAGAATTGAAACACGCAAATTTCATGAAATTAGATTATTTAAATCTGCAAATTTCATGGTAATTAGTAAAAAAAAATTATAAGGATTCATAAATTAGTATACAGGGTGTGTCAACGATAAAGTAAAGTTCATTATCTCATTTGTTTCGGGAATGACAAAAAAATGTTAAATGCAATAGTTTTTAGGGAGTGTTAAGGTGCACAGTTTAAAATTATTTTTGAGTATACAGGGTATTTAAAAAAAGTGTGGCCGATATAACATATGTTTTTTTTTAAACGGAACATCCTATTTTCTAATTTATTTTTAAATTCTGCGTAAAATTTTATAACTTTTTTATTAATAATGTTATATACCTAAACCTAGTAGTTTTTCTAATGTTTCATTTTTTTTTTTTAAATACTAGTTTTCAGTTTTGTAAATAATTGCATTACTACTCAGTAGATATCACCACTACACCAAACACTTTATTTTTGCACTCGACGCGCGTTTCGCTAACCATGTTAGCTTCATCAGGAGCGATGATTGACTAAAGCTAAACTACAAATCTACCCTATTTATACTTAGCCTAACCCTTGAATTCCTCAAGCGGAACTAATGACATAGGCAAGGCCATCAGTTCCGGTCAAGTAACCAGTAGAGGGGACTATAAGGAATAGGCCCTCTGTCTTTATTTAAAACTACTTTTACATTTTATGATTTCCATACTTTCGTGTGCGTTCAACAATCTCCTATCAGATACATTTTTTATTAATCTTAGATTATCTAATGTTACAGTATGATCAGCTTCAAGGGCATGTTCGGCAATGCTAGACTTTTCTGTTCTATTGTATTTTAAGTGTGCTAAGTGTTCTTTAAATCTTGTTTTAATTGACCTTTTAGTTTGCCCCAACATACTTTTTGTCACAATCATTACAACTAATTTCATAAATTCCACTTTTCTCACAATTAGGAATCTTATCTTTAGATGGATTGTTATATTGGATAAGAAAGATTACTTTGAACGCGTAGATAATCTTATCGAATCTGGCCCTTATGAAAAGGTAATACCAAGAATGATATCAGAGGTTAAAAATTCTTTAAAAAAATGTAACAACCTTGTCTCCGATTCGCTAAAATTTAAATTAAATGTGAGTAATCCGACCATACCAAAATTGTATTGCTTACCCAAAATTCACAAACCTGGAAAAGCAATGCGACCCATTGTTTCATCGGTCGGATCACCCACATATTTAATATCCAAATGGTTATCAAAAGAACTTGAGAAGTTACCGTTAAATACTTTCGCAGTGAAGAATTCCCTAGAATTCATTAATAAAACAAAAAATCTAGTTCTTAATGAAGGTGAAGTCTTAATTTCTTTTGATGTTAGTTCTTTGTTCCCAAGTGTGCCAATTCCACAAACTTTACAATATCTCGAAGAATTACTTAGAATGAATGACTTTGAAGACGAAATTATTCGTGAATACTTAACATTATCTAAACTTTGTATGGAACAAAATTATTTCCAATATAACAATCAATTTTATGTTCAGAAAGAAGGAACAGCTATGGGTAATTGCTTATCACCTTTCATAGCCAATTTATTCATGAGTAAGTTTGAAATCGAAGCCAGTCAAGAATTCGAATATTTCCCAAGGGTATGGTATAGGTATGTGGATGATATTTTGGCGATTTTTGATACAAAGAAAGCAAACATTAATGATTTTGTTTCTAAATTAAATAGCCGGTAATGATTCCATTAAATTCACTTACGAAGATGAGAACAAAGGACAATTGCCTTTTCTAGATATTTTAATTATTGAAAATAATAATAGATTAGAATTTGATATCTATAGGAAGGACACAGTAACAGATAGATATATTCCTAATGATTCATTTCATTGCAAACAACATAAATTAGCCTCATTACATTTTTTAGTTCATCGTTTGGTCACTTTCCCTCTGAATAGAGTAAACTTTAATAAAGAAAGGAATCGTATTAGAAATATAACTAGAGTTAATGGTTATGACGATGACTTAGTAAATAAGCTAATAAATAGACATAAGTTTAGGTTTAATATTCAGAATTCCACCTTTTTTACATGCGAAGAAAATAACATCAAGTATGTCTCCATACCATATAATCCGAAATATAGCAAGGGACTCGATAAGGTATTTAATAAGGTAGGCCTCACCTTAGTCTATAAGTCATCAGACAATCTGAGGAATATCTTAGGAAATCCCAAAGATAAGATTCCTAATTGTGAGAAAAGTGGAATTTATGAAATTAGTTGTAATGATTGTGACAAAAAGTATGTTGGGCAAACTAAAAGGTCAATTAAAACAAGATTTAAAGAACACTTAGCACACTTAAAATACAATAGAACCGAAAAGTCTAGCATTGCCGAACATGCCCTTGAAGCTGATCATACTGTAACATTAGATAATCTAAGATTAATAAAAAATGTATCTGATAGGAGATTGTTGAACGCATACGAAAGTATGGGAATCATAAAATGTAAAAGTAGTTTTAAATAAAGACAGAGGGCCTATTCCTTATAGTCCCCTCTACTGGTTACTTGACCGGAACTGATGGCCTTGCCTATGTCATTAGTTCCGCTTGAGTAATTCAAGGGTTAGGCTAAGTATAAAAGTGCTTGGTGTAGTGGTGATATATACTGAGTAGTATCATTGTGCCAAAGATTCCACATTCCCAACTTAATAATTGCATTGTCAAATTTTGACATGTCTCTTAAGCAAGTAAAAATAGTTTAATTTGTTGTAGTAAGTGACATATAAAGGTAATAATTATGGATTTTTCTAAAAATAGTTTATATACTGGGCGAGGCAGGAAAAAATTATCTTTGGCAGTAAGGCTTTACGGAGCGAAGTACCCACAGACGTATGGTATATACCGTCTAGAAAATCTTTTCAGAGCTTAATGGAACCGTTTGATGGTAGTGGTAGCGTTGATTATACGAAACGGAAAGTAGTAAACCAGAATGCTACCAATGAGGAAAAAGGAGATTTTACTTTATGTTGAAGATAATCTCCAGATCAGCAGCCGTCAGCTAGCTGACTTATCTGACACATCCCA
>JAHKBH010003234.1:0-30000 GCA_019049505.1 Pachyrhynchus sulphureomaculatus
CTTAGATTCCTCGCTGACATACTTCTTTCTATTTCTTCTATCCATGTTGTTTTTGGGCGCCCTCTTTTTCTGTTTTCCCGTGGTGACCAGTTTTTGATCAGCTTCGGGAGGCTTTCGTCGCTCATCCTCTCCACGTGACCATACCATTCTAGTTGTCTCCTTTCAATTCCTTGTATTATATCCCCCTCCACTTCCATTATTTCTAGAATCGTTTTGTTTGGGACTTTGTCACGGCGTGATTTTCCTGCGCCAGTAGTCCATTTCCAATACTCGTAGTTTCCGCTGTGTAGTTCGACTCATTTGCCATGCTTCACTGCCGTAGAGTACTATACTCCTTAGAATAGTGTTATACAAGAGTTTTTTTGTTTTGTTTTAATATATGTTTTCCCCACAGAATCGAGTTTAGACACCCAATGACCTTCTTCCCCTATACAATACGGTGTTCAATTTCTGGTTCAGTCCGTCCGTGGCTTATAATTTTTGTACCTAGATATGTATATTCTGTGCATGGTTTGATTTGAATGTGGTCTTCTATCTGGAGAACCGATGTTTCCTCCTTTCCTACACACAGGTACTTTGTCTTTTCTGGTTTACTATCAGGCCCCATGTTTCGTATTCTTTTAGCATACCGATCCATCATTTCGACACTTGACTACTTATACCAGACACAGTAATTCAATTTGATGCATATTGTAATAAAAAGAAATCAGTTGATAATTTATAAATGACTTTTGAAGAAAAATAATGCTTTTGCCAAAAATCTTCGACATTGTTTCCCTCAAAAGCAATATACTTATTCCAGCGATCTTCTAACATTTGGATACCCCCCATTGGCTCGCCACTTCAGCCAAATCTCTTTCCCTGGAGCCGCCTTTTTAAATTTGGAAAGAGGTAATAATCGCTAGGGGGATAAGTTTGGTGAATACGGCGGATGAGGAGGCAATTCGTAGCTCAATTGATCCAATTTTACCATCAGCTTTGTGGACTTGTGAGCTAATGCATTGTCTTGGTGAAACAACATTTTTTTTCTATGAGATCAAACTAAGAAATTAATCGTTTATATATTTGCTTTTTTGTAAACTGCTGTCATTAATTCTAGGTCCTCTTTATCTTGTGCGAGCACCACCTGATCGTCTGCAAAGTGTAGCGTATACAGCGTGATGTCGTCATTAAGCTCGATACCCATTCCTTCGCATGATCTCCTCGATTCCTTTAACGCTTTGTCTATGTAGATATTAAATAATGTAGGCGTGAGGCAACATCCTTGTCGTAGTCCTTTGTTAACTGGAAAGCTTTCTGACAACTGGTCTTTTAGTTTTATTTTTTAGTACTTTCTAGTACTTGCCATAGTCTATTTAGAGGGATCGTATCATATGCTTTGGATAGAACAACAAAGAGAAGGTGTGATTCCCTGTTTGTTGCTACCCTTTTTTCGTGCAGCTGAGTAATTGTGGAAATATGGTTTACACACGATCTGCCCGTCCTAAAACCTGCTTTCTGTTCTAGTTCATATGGCGCATATTCTTCCTCTATTAGTTGTTTGAGGACTTTCCCGTAAATTCGACTCATAGTGTTAGTTACGGCTATACATCGGTAGTTGGTGCATTCGTCTTTCTTCCCTTTTTTGTATAGGGGCGTTATCCAGGTATCTCTCCATGCTTGTGGGATGTCTTCTCCGTTCACCAATCTAGCAATCAACTCAGAAATGATATGAGCTTAGTAGTGCCATGTTTAAACAGTTCTTTAGGGAGGCCTTCTGGTCCGCTTACCTTTCCAGTCTTCATTGTCTTTACAGCTTTCCATACCCTGTCTTCTATTACTTCACTGTATTGTCCTGTAGTCTCTAGGGCCGCTGAGGGTTGTTCCATATATTGTGTTCTGGTTTCAGTGAGCTCATTCTCAAAATGCTCCTTAAACCTTTCCAGTTGTATGGGATGAATATTAGTTCGATCTGATGTATTTGACCTTAGTGTCTTAATAAATTTCTATGCCGCCCTTGGTTTTGCTCCTCCAATGTATGTATTAACTTCGCTACATTTCTTCTCCCAGGTTGCATTTTTATTCACCCATATCATCCGTTTAAACCTGGCTTGTTCGTGTTTATAGACGATCTTGTCATTTATGTTTTTTGTTGTCGGCCAACGTGTGTATATTTTCTGCTTGTTGAAAATGCTCTCAAATTCAACTGATATCTAACAAAGGCAAAAAAAACTTTGCTAAACAACTACCGATCAGAGTCGTATTGCCTTTTATAGTATCGAACGTTTTGAAAAAGGCTATTAATCCGCACCTTGGAAAATATCTGGAAGTATCTAATATTAATAACGCCACCAATATTGTCTTCGTAAGCAAAAATCAACAGGATGTCTTCCAACTTATGTCACACCTCTTTGGAACAACACAAATTTGGAGAATCTTCGGTTATTTTACTTCGTCCGTGTTTGATGTTACGGATTGTTGACTAAGTTGCGCTCTTATGGTGACTCCCGAGTTTCCTCAATAGTTCCTGGCACGTCGCAGTTAATGGATTTCTTTTCGACATTTTCACTATCATCGCCAAAATACCTCAGGGCTCTACACCGTTTTACACTCCATTTTTTTGTCTTAACAATCTGCTGAAAAATACGAAAAATGCGATCTAGCCGACGGCACGCTGTGATTTATTTTGAACGTTCGATCACCAGCTGCCTAAACAGAGGCCTGCAAAGGGCAGGAAGGTACTCATCTGAACAAAGACCTAGAATAAATTCTGTCTTGTAGTAAAAGTAACCAAGTAGAATTTAATGGATCCAGGAAACCATCTTTTCTAAAAAGGTTTACGTTACAGAGCCTGACAGTTATTTCGGAACACTCTGTTTCATTAGCATCATCTTGCTAAGCGCTAACTTGAGAGCAAATGAGGTCTTAGCATGATCATGTTACATGTATTCTGAAAAACTCTAAATATTATTTGGGCCTAAAAAACTGTATACTCACTTCAACTTTTCTTTCTATAAAAAAATCAGATTCGGGCATCTGATGACAAGTCTATTTTATAAATATTTTCACGGGAAATGTTCGATAGATGCAGAGTAGTGTATGCTAAGAATACACATCGCGTCGGGTAAATACATTAGCATGAGGTTCAGCTTGTCACTTCTGGTAACACCTTCTTCAAGAACTCTTTTATATAGAGAATCCCCTCCTTTTGGATCAAACCGCCTAGAACTGTGTTTCTTATCGAGTATAACCTACAGCAATTCAAAACTAATATGCATCAGAGAGCTATACCCATAAGAGAAAAAAACGTAGCGACTGCCAAAATAAGCCGTTATGGCCAATATGTAATACGTTTCGACTTTTGTCTCTAATAAGGTACTATAAAAGAAATTATGGTAGATCCCAAAATATAAGATTCTGCCTTTTTGTTTTTTCAATGGGGCAATAAACGACCCTATTAAGATTTTGTGCATAGTTGCCAGGTATTACGATAAACGTATTTTTATTTTACCTGCTTTGTATACCGCCCTCACTTGCACCTGCAATCATATTGGATCTATTTTTACCTATATATTTACTACCTGGCAACCCGGTTTGGAGCCCTTTAAGTATTTGATAATATAGGCCTAATGACCACAGGTCCCCTTTATGATTCGAAAGATACTTTTTATTATTTTTATTTTTAGTTTTACTTACAACTTACAACCTAACGGTTCTATTTTAATTATGTGGCGTCCGTAGGAAAATTGCAATAGTGGCTATCGCAAGAGAAAACAGTTATCACTTGACGCTAAACAAATATTGAAAAAAGTTTGGTAAAAAGAAATTTGAATAAACAAAGTGTTTTGAAAGAAACCAGTGAACTAACAAAAATCCCAATTTTTACAATTAAGGGTATTGTAGGAAAACCAACACTCAGAAACAGGAAAAAAACGGAAAGATTTTCAAATGCATCATGTAGACGATTGTGAAAAAGACGTCATCAGGAGAAAAATATATTCTATGTATGAAGAACAGTTGGTGCCGACACTAGACAAAATAAAATTAAGACTGGTGCAGGATGGGACCAATATACATTGTGGTCGATCAACCCTTCACAGAATTCTCTTAAGAATGGGATTCACGTTCCGAAAAATCAACAAAAGGCTAGTAGTGATGGAGTCACAAAGATTACGAATCTTGCGACATACTTATTTACAAGAAATTAAGAAGTATCGATCAGAGAACTGGCCAATAATTTACCTTGACGAAACATGGTTCGATACCCATGACACTGTGCAAAAAGGGTGGGTTGACAGCAGTACAAAATGTCAGACTAGCGCACCTTCAAATAAAGGTAAACGAACAACCATTTTGCATAATAGATCTGAAACGGGCTGGGTTTCAAATTGCCTACTATTATCTGCAAAAAAAACATAAAAGATTCTAGTTTAGACTATCCCGAAGACACGACCGCAGAACTTTTTGAAAATTTGTTTCAAAATTCCCTTTTGCCAAATGTTCCCGAACAGAGTGTTATAATTATGGACAATGCAAGTTGCCCTAGTCGTCTACTAAATAAGGTTCCTAATGCAGCCAACACCAAATCGGAAATACAGGAATATATGTTAGAAAATGACATTTATTTTGACTTTAGTTATAAAAAAAGTGATCTTTTGGAAAGACTACAAATTGAAAAAGAAATATGTTTGTGATAGTATGCCTGAGAAAATGAGACACACTGTTTTGCAGCTTCCTCCGTATTATTGTGTGTTTAATCCAATTGAACATATTCGGTATGAAGTTAAATAAAAAATAATGGCACAAAATATTTCTCCTACTTTAGGGGTGTCAGTGGTCGAATTAGTAAAAAAAGTTATAAGTGATATACCTTGTGAAAGCTGGAAGAATTCCATTCAGCACCTTGTTAAAGTTGAAGATTCATATATTTATGTAAATAATATAAAACCACTGACATGACAGTGATTGTGAAACCGAATTAGGCTTAAATTAAAATATATTTTTATTTATACAATATGTCCCCTCTTGTAAACCCCATTCATTCAAACTGTATATTTGAACCCAAAACTGTACTCCAAAAACACTTATAATTTTATTTATTTGCATTAATGAATAAAATTCTTAAGTCCATCTCTGCAACCTATCATAAACAAAAGTTCAGAATTTTTATATTGCCCACTTAAAACGGCAAAAATCAGGATCTTATATTTTAGGACAGGCTATATAATTGTTTTAGTTTTTGACAACATTTTCCTTATTATCCGGTTAGCTATGAAATTACTATCCAAGGTACCATTAATAACACGTAGGCTAAAAAGTTTTTAGTCTGACACATAGATGTCGCCCTTTTCAAAAAATCCATACGATTTTTAGGAAGTACCAACCTTCAAACGATACATTTCGAACAGAGCTTTCTCATGCCCAAATGTTCATGCAAACTATGACCAACACGTTCTTTTGATATCTGCGTTATTGTTGTAGAATCATCTATATATAAATTGTTTTTATTTAATAAAATATTAACCACATTTATTATAATAATAATTTATATGTCGATAACGGGATTTAAACCCATAACTGTCAAAATTTCATGATATTTCGACGATTAGTTTACAAGTTACAGTGGTTTTAGTACCGCTACTTTTGATATTTTTAAAAGAATGGAAAAAATCGAATTTCGTGTGTTGATTAAATACTGTTTTTTGATGGGAAAAAATACCGTTCAAACAAAGCAATGACTTGATAGGTGTTACTAGAGACTTTGCCCCTGGAAAATCACTCATCATTTACTAGTATGCTGAATTTAAAGGCGAATGATGCTGAACGCTCTGGACGCCCAAATGAGTTGGTTATACCGGAAAACATAAAAAAAAATCCACAAAATTGTTTTGGATGACCGTAAAGTGAAATTGCGTGAGATAGCTGACACCCTAAAGATATCAAAAGAACGTGTTGGTCATAGTTTGCATGAACATTTGGGCATGAGAAAGCTCTGTTCAAAATGGGTACCGCGTTTGCTCACAGTGGACAGCAGCCGGTGAAAGCCGCCCGAAGCGACACAGAACATTCGGCTGGAAAGATTTTGGCCTCTGTATTTTGGGATGCGCATGAGATAATTTTCATCGACTTTGCTGAGAAGGGAAAAACCATCAATAACGAATATTATATAAAGTTATTCGTGCATTGGAAGGCAGAAATCGCAAAGAAACGGGCCCAAATGAACAAGAAAAAGTGCTCTTTCATCAAGACGATGCACCGTATCACAAGTCAATGGTTACGATGGCAAAATTGCATGAATTAATTGCTTCCTCATCCACCGTATTCTCCAAACTTGGCCCCCAGCGACTATTATATATTCGCAGGCCTCAAATGCTCATGGGAAAGAGATTTGGCTCCAATGAAAAAGTTATCGCCGAAACTGAGGCCTATTTTGAAGACCTTCTACAAGAAAGGTATAGAAATGTTAGAAAAGCGTTGGACTAATTGTATCGCTCTTGAAGGAGACTATATTGTTGAATAAAGTTGAATTTTGCAAAAAAGGTGTAGCTAGACCAAAAACTTTTCAGCCTTCGTGTTAAAACAATTTTAAATAGTTTAACTAGGTTAAGTATATGTATAGATGAGCGTGAAGCTCATTTCTGGTTGTTTTTAAAAACGTTATACATATTCTTTATTTTAAACAGGTCATCCTGTATTTTATAAAATTTTTAATTTCTACAATAAAATTTAAACATCTTTCATGTAACATCAATTTTTTTTTTTGGCTTGATTTTTCGGAATGATGTTGCGATAGACCTAAAAAAGTTTATTTTTTGCTACATTTCTAATATGCTACCTAATGAAGTGATACAAATTTAAATTACTTAAATTCAATTCTTGAATTTGAGAAGTTGGTAATGTTACTATCCATAGTTAGATTTTTGTCGTCACAGGTTAAAAATTGATTATTCTTAAATCTGTTGAGATCAAAAAAGCTTTTTTCAATCTTAATATTTTTTATGAATTTGAAATAGTGTTTTTCTTTCTTCTTTTTTTACAATTGACACTTAAAAACACCAATTATTCACCGCTGGCAAGATGTTTTTAGGTTTTAGTCTAATCTAAATTTTTAAGTTGTATATTAATTGTTGCGTTCTTCGGTATGGTAGATCTCTTATTAATGAAAGAAACACTGTATCTACTTTTTTAGTACGTATTTATTCTTTAACTACAAAACTATGTCGAGTAACTTCAAGAAAGGTTAATATAATATCATTGTTAGAATCTTATTCTCTAGAGATCTTATTCCTTTTTGTCTTCTGTTATCCATACTACTTTTTTGATGACATTTCAAGTATAGCACAACTTTCAATGGGCAGTTTGCCTTTATTTACATTTACTTAAATTATTTTAATATTTAGATTAAGCAGCTATTTTCCTGATTATACTTACAATATTTAGCTATGACCAAGTTTATTTATCAATTAGGGTTTAACAAGAAAAATATTTATATACATTATACATATATAACATAATTTCTACTAATTCTATATCTGAAACGATAGTTTTGTATAAAACAACATGTCAAACAATATTTTAAAAGCCTGGGTCATGAGCAGTGGACAGCCATACGTACGATTGAAACGGAACTTTAACCTGAATTAAATCAAAATGTGTGCACTTCATATGTCGTAGATGCAGAATGTCCTCGAGAGTGAGCTATATCTCAAAATGAAATCTGAACGTATTCTTTTATCCTTTTATTTAACTTTTAATTTAGGTCCTTTTTAGGACAGGTACTGAATAAACACAATTATAACTAAGTACAATTTTGGGGTGTTTTTTGAATAGTTTGGAAACTTTTATATATGTTATTTCTAGCAGAGTGACTTATTTTATTTAGAACTATAACGTATTAAACTCTCGAACTTAGGAAACACCTAGTACACATAATCAATCAAAAATTAAAATGGTGAACAAAAATCTGTTATGTGTACATCGAACTGACAAGAAAATAAGTTCATAAATTAATTTGATTGGTTTCCTATGAAATTTTAATGCTAATACTAACAGTAGTAATAATTATTTTTAAGTTATACAAATATTTAGTTAGTTTCTTTTTTTGTGTATTGTAATCAATATTTTTAATTCCAGGTTCTTCAAAAATCGTTAGATTTAGATTTAGAATTAACAGCTGAAGGAGGTGGAAAAGAAAAATTTTCAGGTCCTTATGCTCGCCTTTATATTCTTCAGTTAAGTTCAACACCAGTTGACCAACAGGAACACAAGGTTGATCGAGATCATGACTTCAGGTTAGTTTAGAGATTCAGTCTATGATCTAGGTATCTCAGATAAATTAATTGTTGCATAAAGGCATTGAAAATTTTTCCTCATCTTGTATTTCCTGTGTGTCCTGCTTATGGGTCTTGCTTTTAAGTTAGGTTATTGTTAGTTAATAATTGATCGCGGGGAATAAGTGAAATTTTCAAATCCTGAGTGCGCAGATTTATTTATGTATTTATTTGTAGTATATAAAGACATACGAGTATTTTATGTAAATTTACAACTAAAACGAAATAGTAACTAAATGTAAGTTAAAATCTGTATTTGCAAAAAGTAAAAAAAATTTGATATGAAATTTTATAAAACGTTATATTTTATACAGACAGTTCTACCTGTAACCGTTAATCTATCATAAAAGAGTTCCAAAAGTTTAAGCCGGTGCTACTTCATGCAAAATTAAAAAATAGAAAACCGTATTTCCCAACATGAATATAAACAGGGTTATATGTCTTCCACGCTAGGCCTATCAGAGCAACAAATTGGATGATCTGGGTATATTATATAAATTTGGGTTAGCAAGCGAGTTAGTACCAGTAAGAAGACTGATCAAAAATCCAAAGCTTAATGCTGTTTTCGTGTAAAAAAACAAAACAACTACCATTTGAAATTAAAAATTTTCTTATAATGGTAGAACATGTAAAAAAAGTTCAACAGTTTAGAAATACGCCAGTCTTATATTAATTATACTAAAAAAATTAATCAAATAGCAAACAGTTTCACAAAGTAATTTAATAACATGACAAAACCTAGAATTTCTTGGTTATTTACAAACGTTACAAAATCTAGAAATTTGTAGTGAAGCCGTGTTACTAGTTCTCAAATTATCTTATTTTTCAACTTTTATACGTGTTATTACGTAGTAAATAATCCGACCAAAAATAGGGCAAATTTGCCCTCAAAATTGTCTCTTTCGCGAGTTGACCAACATTTGCATTGTGTGTAGCACAGAGGAAGTTTTCTTAGCAGGTTTTTTTATATATTGTCTGCAATTTTATGTAGTTGCAATACGATATTTTCTAAAGCTTCATGTAAAAAAAAAGCATTTGATTACATTCTAACTTTTTATAGTAATTAAATGATTTTAGAATTATCATGGCTTTACAGGTAATGATGGAAAAGATAGAATTCAGCTTAAGGTATTTCTTACGAGAAGACAGAGAGAGCATTATGTTAGAGAAAGGCGGGAAATAATTTGGTTTTCAGGGTATAATGAATGTGGCAACGTTGCTTCTTACTTGCTTCCCCGCCGCACGCAATCACGTGTTATTTATAATAACCTCCGAAGTCCGATCAGTGCAATGCGTATATGTGTTTCAAAATTTAAAAGAACCCCCGCGTTTGCGCGCGTAGTTTTCTTCAAGCTACGTTGCCACAGTGAAAATTCACTTCATAAAATACATCAAAAAGTAATATTTATCTAATATTTTTGCTATAACTAGGAGGTAAACTGCTTTCATATTTTAACAAATGAAAGCAAAGTAATTTTTTTATGTATATATTTTTTTTGGGACATTTTATTTTTTAATGCACATACGACAACAAAAATTTCAAAAAACGCATACTTTTGATCGAAGAAAAAGTATGGATTCCTATCTTTTACGTGTAAAATATTCGAAACTTTTACAATATTATGGCAATACAGCGAAGTAAATCATCTTTATAATGAAGCAGTGATGATGATGATGCTAAAATCTATTATTTCTCAAAATTTCAATCAAAACTACTTTTAACAGTTACTCGTTAGAAATACCGTAAATTTAAATCAGTTTTAATCAAGGCGATGTAGAAAGGTCGTCAATGACTGTGGTCTCTTTTAGATGAATCTGTGTATATGTGTAAAAAATTAGTGTAGTTAGCTAAATTAGATTTAAGCGTAAGGAAATTATGCCTGAATGACCAGTAGTAATTAGAATTATAGGTCATGCTGTAGAAATCCAATTGGTATTGCGAAATCGAACTAATACTTCACAATTCTTCATAGTATTTTCTAAAAGCCAAATACGTACATAGTTTTTATGAACCCAATAGTTAATTGTTAGGTTGTTCATATTTAGAATTGCTATTTTAGACAAACAATTGGTATCTAATAATTTATGTTTACATGTGAATTTGCTAGATAAAAAGTCCCTTCTCAAATATAGAGTAAGCTCGAAGGCTTCTACCAAAAGGACTTCAATTTGAGTAGAATTTTTGTCCTCCAGATACATTCTAATGTTTTTGTATTAAGTAATATGTTGCATGCTGCAACATATAGCACACTGTCATAGTTTAAAATAGATCTAATATATAATTTATGATGTATTGATCTGACACTACAGCCTCGCCATATTTTTATTAGCCTCAAAGGATGTAGCCTTTTTCCTCATCCAGATATGATTTAATCGATATGTATACCCTCTTAATTTTTTGTCTAAGATCAAGTGTAGATACTTGACTTCTGGCTTAATATTAATTTGGTAATTGTCTAACAAGATACTGGCTGTGTTTGGGTTGAAAATTATTTACTATTAGCCAGTCAAGAACTTTGAAAAACGCAGAACTCGTCAGTTCTAATGATTCAGTATTTTTTTATCTATATAGATACAGAAATCGTTAGCATAATGAACTATTTAGAAACACTAAATTCATGATCATTTTTATATATTCTATGTCACGAAGATATTGGTGAAGATGTCATGGTGTCAAAACTTATGTTTATAATTCACAACATTTTTTAAACAATACAGTACTTTTGTTATTATATGTCTACAGTAACTACTAAGTAGATGTCGTTAGTGCATTCTGCAACGTTTAATGTTTGGGAATTTTGTCTCAGTCTCTGATATCAGTAAGTCGAGAAACTTGAGCTTATATCAGTGAGGTCTCCGCTATTACATCTAAGATGTCATGCCATTTGTCATCTGGTCACTTATCAATTGTTAAAAATATAGTTGACAGTTAGTAATCATCCGAATGGTGATATGTTAAAAAACTAGGGGGATGTATGCCGATCTTAAGGTCAGAGAAAATGTCTCTTGATAAATAAGGAACCTTTTAACAATAAAGTGTTAGCTGCTGTTATAGGGAAAGCGTAAAATTATGTTGCTTTTTTCACCTGTCACGTGTTACTTATCACTATTAAATTGAACAGAAATGCCTTATCGGGCCTAGTAGTATTTAGTCAACTTATCATATTTTGGCATTGATTTTCTAAATTTTGTCAGCAAAGCACTTATTTTGACGACTGTGGTCATAGTGTTTTAGAGGTGATTTTTTCATTCAGGAAGGTTTTAATTCACAGTAACGTCGGGCAGGTTTTGTTAAATTTGTCAAAAGCGCCTTATTGCAGAGAAATTTTAAAAATGAAAATGTATTTGTTTTTTGCCAGTTTGACCTTAATGTTTTAGTGCTTTAATGGTTAAGATCATGTGATTTAGGTTTTCAAGTAAAAAAATGATTTTTGATTTTTTTTTAATATTATTTAATTCAAAACATAGCTTAGTAAAAAATTGTTTTTTATAATAATATTTCCAGAGATAATTTTAGTCAAAACATATAAACAAAACAGCGAAATATTTTTTTAAACTAAAAGTTATTTTCACTAATTTGTAGAACAATATTGGTTTTGATTAAACGTTTTGTTGATGTTGATCTCTAAGTAATATGTCCACATATAGTTTTATCAATATTTGACTATAAGGAACAGTAGTATCGTGTGCTGTCTATGTAAGAGAAGAACTAAACGTGTACACCACTAGCCTTTAAACTTTCGTCATTTGTTTCTGCTCTGTGTTCTTGCTGTCATTTAGTGTTATATGGTAAGTGTTATTTGATTTTATTAATTTTTCCAATTTGCTGATAGTGTCTGTCATCTAATAATACTTAAAATAATATTCAATAAGAATTTAATGAAAAAGCTATTAATTTAAAGTGTCTAGTGTATGTCTAGTCTTTGAAGAAATGTTATGCAACATTAATAATGTTAGGCTTAATATTTAAACTCCACATTTATTTTAACATATCAACATGTTTCGCTATCACTGTAGCTTTATCAAGTTTTTTTTTATTATTATTTCTTGATAAAGCTACAGCGATAGCGAAACATGTTGATGTGTTAAAATAAATGTGGAGTTTACCAGTAAACGAAAAAAAATTGTTTTACTATTCACTTAACTTAATATTTAAAGTTTGTTATTTTCTTTACAGAAAATATCCACTTGTGAAGGTTGCAGTTGTCCCCTCACCAGAGCAATTCGATATGCCTTGGGGATTAAGAAGTCGTGAAAACCTCTAAGTCTGTGGTAAAATCTTTATATTCAAAGACAGCCTCTAATATCACCCGAAGGAGAAACATCCGGCTCCAAAAGGAAATGTGGACTTACCACCGGCAACCGTCAGGGTGAAAAAGCCCGACTTGATCGCTACAATTCTAATAAAATAATTAATAAAAAAATGTTATATATTTTTATTAATTTAAGCATTAAAATATAAAAAGTCACGTATATTTTATTTTTTGCAGAGCTATCTGTTTTAGACTCTACTATGACAACGTCCATGCGGTATTGCTAAATGTGTATCGATTTAGAACGTTGTATAAGACGGCAAAGAACCTTACAGTATCGGGAACTGAGGAAGTTGGTAGAAACATCTTATTGCGACATATTGGCTTACGTCGTCCAATGGAGCATGAAGAAGTTTTTAGAAAATATTCCAGTAAAATTATCCCCCACCAAATGCTTAATGTAAAAAAATCGAAAAAGTGATTGACCCACACTTTATTTGCAAACACACAGTTCTAAAATAAGTCTTGAATTTGACTTTCTCAAGTAAAGAGTAATTAAAGTCTTTCACACCCCTTCCCGATAACAATTTAGAACTGTAGAAACCCCCAAAAGATCTAGACCGGACAGACCGACGGAAATGTATGATATAGGAACCCGTGTAGCTTCTGTAGCGCTTTAGGAATTTCCCTGCAGCACGTGTGCTAGGTCCATAAAAATAAACCTAAAACGTGAAGAAAATCAAAAATCTAGGTTTGAGATTTTTTCGCAAATACAAGGAAAGTAACAAAAAAAAAAGTAATGTTTCCGTTCCTTGAGTGAAAGAACCCCGAAAAAGACCTATATTAGTGGCCTAATTTTATTAAATTTTATTTTAACATTTTAAATGTCATATGAAGAGTTTTACGATTATTGAATTTCTCTAAATCGATTGTAACTCGATCAACTATTTTATCATCATAATGTTTAAATAAACATTTAATTAACATATATAGTTTGCATTTTTTCCATTTTTTGGTAATACCAAAATACAGGATTACTGGAAACTCGATTCATTCCTTAAGTGAATGATAAAGTAGCTAAAATGCAACACAAGTTTTTTTTTGAGGTATTTGAGATTTCGCATTTTTTTGAAAGAAAAACCGTTTTGGTAAATTCCAAATTAGAGTTTGAAAAATATTCATTTAATTACAACATTTCTGATGTAATTAAATAAATATTTAATATGAATTATACAAAACTATCACTTTGATAATACCCTATAAATCATGAGGTTGAAAAATAGTGAATGTTTACGAAGATCGACGTTGATTATCACGTTCTATTTTATAATACATTAAGCGTACTAATTAGTAAAATACCTCTTCAAGTAAGTACAGATGTTAAGAAAAAATAGAATCCGTCTTTTGTTTGTTCTTTAAGGAAGTATCTCATTAAATGCTTGTTTGTCTAAAATATTAGTTGAAAGTACTCTACTATTAAATGAAATAAAAATATGCTCATAAAGGATTTATGAGTTACAACTTTTGTTCAAAATTAGATCTTTATTGGATACTTTCCCTCTCCCTAACTTCTGTTTTTGTCACTCTAGTAGTAAATAGCATTTTCATTTGTTCCGCTGTGACAATTAGTTTTTTCTTTAGCTGTTGCATAAAAATCAAAAGGCAATAACTTTTATATATATGTGTGTCATGCAACTTGCGTAACAATGAACTTTTTCGAGGTTGCCCGACTAATTCAGATTATCATCAAAGTATAAACGAGTACGATTGTTGGATAGCTGATGAAATATGAAAGCTATTTTACTAATTTGTACGCTTATGGAATTATAAATATTTTGTAATAAACCGCCCTAATTGACATAGAGCTTAATATCTAAAAATTAAAATTGTATTGTATTTTTTTGTTTTTCAACTTCGAAGTGTTAGTTATGTATAAACATTAAAAATGTTGAAATTAAATGAGTTTGTTAAAATCTAATTTTGGATATGCTCAAACGGTTAAATTTAAATCTTTAAAATTAATGATTTTTGGATACCACACATTAGCATTAAATTTGTTGCATTTACATTGTGCCAATTACTTAATCACAGGAATACATCGAGCTTTCAGTAACTCCGTATATTTTTTAAATATTATGAATAGTTCCCAATTAAATTTAGGATTTAATAATAAATGGTTCATTCTGTTACATATATGTATTATTTGATTAACATTTGAACCAGCATGACTTATATACTAAATGTATTTTTAGACTCTTCAGATTTTTAACAATTTTTAACAGTGCGTGGTGTTACAAAAAGTTGTTGAATTTTGAATCTTAACTGTAATTTTTATTTTCAGCATTTTGCCAGTGATCGAGGTAAATTGTTGCACGGTAATTTCTTTAATTCAGCCGCTTATTTTTAATTCTACCGAGATTGTCGATTTTGAGGGCAACAATTAAGACAGTTATTCCGAGTACATACATAACTCATATAAAGGATTTGTATATTTTTTTTCCTTATCCTCCTCTTTTTTTGACTATGTTGGTCTGGGGTTATGGTCAAAAAAAGCTCGTTTATTAATAGGTATGATAGTTGATTTATTTGTTTGCACGAACCTGAAAGTTAGGAAAGCATAAATCAAGTAAATATATCTTTCGTTTTCTCTACGACCTCTACCTCGTACGTTATTTATGGAATGACCGGAGCCTGATCAATACTGTGGAAATTTAATGTGGTTAATGGGGAGTTACGACTATTTACAGGGTGGTGAGAGTTTTATCGAAACCTCATTTATGTTGCCAAGCTTTCATCGCGTTTTAAATTTGCTCTTTTTAACGCAATGAGATTATGACTTCTTTTTAATTCAATTTTTGTGTAGGTTAAAAAGTTGCATGGAGCAGCATCGAGGGAATTAGATGACCATTTACGAGGCTTAATGAATAAAATTCGACGTTCACGCGTTCGACTTTTTTAACTTTGGATGCTTCTTTCTCGTGAGATCTATAGATTCATTCCTTACGCTATATCGTACTTAATGATATAATCATTTTTTTTATCCTTTAATTATCATGCTGTTACTTTAGTTACGGCTTAAAAGTTCAATAATGCGCCCTTCTCTCTTGATTTTTGATGGCAGGATTTAAAAATTTTATTTCTAATGAATGTAAACAATTCTCAATGACTCTTCTCTATCATTCGTCAAACTTTGATTTAAATCCTTAAATAAACAAATTAATTATAACCTGTCGAAATCCTTTCAGTGAAACCCTCACTTCGTGGCCCAGCAGTACCTTGCTTACGGTGCAGAAGGTCGAGGGTTCAATCCCGCAGGTCCGTATACTTATTTATTAATTTATTTAAGTATATTTGGCCTGGCCACGTACATAGGTAGTAGTTGTTCGCAGAAATGCAATAACGTCCGTGGCAGCACTACTGAGTTATCTAAAAAAGGTGCTGTGACATACAAAAAATGTATGTTTTGGCACTTGGACAATGTTGACAGGTATTACAACATCCTCGCCGATATCCTTAGGATATGAAAAAGGGTATAATCCCTACTCAGGCGGGGAGGTGAACGATAAAAAAACTACACTGTGAAGTACGTCGGTTTATTGATAATTCCATTCTGCTCAGCCGTTAGGAACCTCTCGGTCTCAAATTTTAAATCAGCTAATTTCAACAATGCAAAGTTCAGCATTTCTGACAGCCCATTTTTTCCACATTTCTATGGAAGACATCGTGCTGTGGTTTCTCGATATGTTGTTAACATAATCGTTGATGTTCTGCAGCCTTAATTCGTATTTTTATTAGTCGAGGCTCTAAATCTCTAATGGACTGCATTTCTTGTTAGTGTTCAAATTGTGCAGGCCACTGCAAAGACTATCCGATCGTGAAATCTCTCCAAACTTAAGCCTTCGTTTTATATTCGTTACACAGAAAATCGTGGATGAATACTTCTGTAACGGAACTTTAACTGCCAAATTCGAGACTTCAGACCAGATCATCTCTGGTTTCTTTTCAATAGACCGGAGACCGGCATGGTGTGGGGCTGATGGTTCCGAGCTTCCTTAACTTCTGTAGTAGCTTATAAACGATTTGGCTAGACATCCAGGTGTGCATAGGACTATATAAATATCCATTGTCAAATATGTTAAAATGCTTCCATGCACGAACCTGTATATTACCTTTGTCTTCAAATCAAAGCTTAGGACAAATTTATGCAGCCCCCTTTTATACTGAATTCATAGAGCCGCTTTCTTTTATAAACTGAATTAATTTTAGAGCCTGTTGTAAGTCTCATTTTTCTACTGATATATATATATAGTTCATTCTTATATGGTCGATTATCAACAATAGGCGTGGAATCCTGTATCAGACGGGAAAGCATAAGAGAGAAGATCGTATTGTCGTTTATGCCCCCTTACTCATTTTAGTCGATGTTGTTTAAACGGTTCCTAGAGTCCATATGCGGTTCAACTTATGTTATTTAATATATTGTAACGTGATTCGGTTATAGTAACTATGGCGCAGATTCTACGTCTATTGTCCAAATCGTATATATGGACTTTCTAGACTTTCCATATAATCCTAATGCAGCCTGGTAAACAGCATTGTTAAAAAACACAAGAAAAAAACCATAATTTTGTTAAAGCATTTGATGTTATTTTGTTCGATTCCTCTGAGTTAGGCTATCATTTATTAACTCAACTATACTGTTAAAAGTTGGTATTTCTCGGTTTATGATTCATGAACTCTGTTACGTGGGCTTCTAATATAACCGTTTTGTCTAAAATATGCCTCTTTGTTGTGAAATGTTTTTTTCTGAAAAATCTGGACATCCTTCTTACGCAACTTCTACGGATCAGTCGATTATTAACTGTAAGACAAATTATCCACTTTGCCTGCCGACCCTATCCGGTTGGGTTGTAAGAAATTCTTAGTTTATTGTTTCTCGTAATAATTGGCCGAAATAAACAAACTTTGTATTGAGATGTTAGCCCTATGCAGTGTAACGTCACCGGGATAATTTCGGCTCCGTTAATAGCGTGATTCCTTGAAGTTTGTTGGGGGTACCGTCTTACTTCGCTGTGGTTTACAGTACCTGGTCTCTCCGCTCTACCATATTATTATAATTAATTGAAAATAAATAAGTTTTAAATGGCCTTGTTTGTTGATGTATAAATACTATTGGTTGTATTGTATTATCGCTAAAGGACCCCGCACATATCTTACGGAAAATGGCTCTCGGTTAAATTCGCTCATCTTCTAGTTTTTGTTATTCTGAACAAAAGTTCCCATGGTCACAACATGATCTGACGAGCCGTTTTTGCTCTATAAGGTTTCAAGTATTGGTAATAATAGCCCAATCGTATACGTATGTGAAACTATTTTTACTATTTCTAACTACTTTTTAACCTTTTTCGCGTTAAGTGTAACAGTATAATAGTGTAGTATTGTATGTGTATAAATGTGACCCCCCGCTCTTCTCCCACTATCAGCCCCTCCACGAGTCGCGTCCTCAGGTTGGAAGCATTGTCTCGAGTAGGGCGTCAGGCTCTTTTTGCCTACGTATGCACAGAACGAGGATATTCCCTCGCCGAACAAAGTATACACCTACACTACACGTAGCACTTTACCAATAATGAAGTGGTTAACAGCTGCTAAGAACGTGTTTTATTTTCATGAAATATGTAATATTATGGTCTGATCATTTTGTTCTAAAAGATGTGCAAGGTTCGAATGGAATAATTCGATTCAGAATATTTTGCAATTGAGAATATTAAACGTATTTTGCATTAATAGTATCTGAACTTCAATACCTCTGGTAGATCTTCTGATATAAACTATTTTTTCGAAATAAATATTATTTCATTTTTTATCGTGAATATTTGGTTTCGTTAGTTCAGGTTCACATATGATTAAAGATGATTTTTTTTTTGTACCAAGTATCATAGATTTCAGTCATACAAAAGTATCAATATTTATTTAGTTAAGAGAACCGTATGCACTTCCTCCAATAATCAATTGAATGTAATTATAATATATAAAATATCAAAATATCTTTTTATCATTAGTTAGCATTTTGTAGTAATGATGAATGCAGTCCGTGCTGTAAATAGACGTCATTGCTATGTCTGTAATCGACTTTATAATGTTAGGCAAATGATAAATCTTCTTGGTGAACAGAATGAAGGCAAATGCGAAATCGCTATTCGGGGTCGTGAAGTAGGAAATTATCCACCACTCGAGATAGCCATAGATACACGAATATGTTTTAACTCTAACTTGTCTATCAATGCAGAAATGCGCGATGTGGTAAGAGATCCCACATGCATCAGACTTAATGTTTTAACGCAAACAGCAAGTTGATCATGTCTTATATATAATTCACTAAATAAAGTACAGAGGCTTTCTATTCAAAGCAGGACAAATGTTTATATAAAGAAATATATTTATATACCAAATAATGTTAGCTGATACCCATTACATTTAAATGAACAGGGATACATTTTACCGAATTTGCTTGAAGTATTGAGATACATTAATAGACCTTATATCTTAAAAGGTCAATAATTGTTGGGTTTCTTGCAGAATCTACGCATCAAGCTAATGATAATTATGAAAATAAATTCAGTGATGAAAATAAGTTTAGTGAGGAGGAATTTAAAGTAATGACTTCTGTCACTAAAGATCAATTCTGCGACCTCTTCATGTATTGTGACCCAGTACTTACTGGATATGGTACTTCGAGACATGTCAGCAAAAAAGATATCTTAGCATTTCTTTGAAAAATGTATCAAGAATTATCTGACGAATTTTTAACAATTATTTTTAAATATAATACAAGGCGGAGCACAAGTCTTGCAATTGCTAAGGTTCGTAAGTAATTGATGCAACGATTCGTTCCGCAAAATATAGGGTTCAATGCAATCACCGGAGCAGAATATATAAAAAGTCATGTACCTGCATTTGCGAACGAATTATACAATCCGACCCCAGAAAATTCAAAAGCTATATCGTACATTGATGGTTCTTATATTATAATTATTGCAAAAAGTACCAACTTTCGAGTTTTAAGGCAATTATATTGCGTGCATAAAGGTCGTCACAGAACCCGGCTTACTAAGATTTAAAATTTATTCTAGATTTAGAAATGCCACTAAGCATCAGCTGTGGATTAAATACGAATCAGATCAGAATCGAATACATAATGAACCGATACGTGGATATTATTGTACGTGCAAAGTTGGCGCACGAACTCGGTGCTTGTGCTCATGTTACCAGCATTTTGTGCTATTTAGGTTACGCGCGATATGGAAATGCAAAATACCCATGGATTATGCTATCGCATGTAATACAAGATGCCGGTGACGACCAATACTTTTCGAGTTAAATGAAGTAATACAGTAATATTATGGATGATTATATTTCATAACCAACTTTCAAAACACATACACATACCAGACACACTCACACGAGCGCGCGCGCACTTGTAAAGGGTCAGATTCCCGCCACGTCCACGTCGTTGATCCTGGATAATGCTAAAAACGAGGGTCACATTTATACACATACAATACTACACTATTTTACTGTTACACTTAACGTCAAAAAGGTTAAAAAGTAGTTACAAATAATAAAAATAGTTTCACATACGTACACGATTGAGCTATTATTACCAATACTTGAAACCTCATAGAGCAAAAAAGGCTCGTCAGACCATGGAAACTTTTGTTCAGAATAACAAAAACTAGAACACAGCAAAGTTTGAGCGAATTTAATCGAGAGCCATTTTCCATAAGATATGTGCGGGGTCCTTTCTTATAATATGTTCATCAGCGATTAGTTACCAAAGTTTTTATCTTTGAATAAAAAGCAACAAAAACTGTATATATATATATATATATATATATATATATATATATATATATATATATATATATATATATACACATACATATAAACATATACATACAGACAGTCCAAAAAGTCTTTATACACCACCTGCTTTCTATACTATTTTTCTGTTATGTTTAACTAATTAATTGGAACTACGAGAAAACATGTTTAAATTAATATTTGAAAGTTAACCAACGAGGATTAGTATTAAAAACAACTATGGAACATTTTATTTAGAAGTTAAATCATTGTTATAAAAATGTAAACAAAATTAATGTTAAAAAAGTCTCCATACACTTAACAATTACCAATAATAGTTTGACGGAATTTAACGGAAAATAACAACTTCGTTTAAACTAATATTCAGTGGGACCGCCGTTGGCCTTGATAATCTAATGTAACCTTTTTGTCATGCTTGCAACCAGCTTTCTAGTAACTTCTGCTGACATGTTCTCCCATTCGTTCAATATTCTGTTTTTTAATTCTTCTCTATTTGAAATATTATGTTTGCGAACGCACCGTTTAAGTTCCTCCCATAAATGCTCGATGGAGTTAACAACGAGTGATTGCGGAGGTGTATGAAACTGCTGTCGCACATTATGGATCATCCATTCTGGCACCAAGTTTGCGGTATGTTTGGGAGTATTGTCCTGTTGGAAAATGTATCTTTTTTCGAGTGCTAATTTTTTGGACACTTTCTCTTAAATTGTCTCTCAAAATGTTCAGATAAACATGCTGATTCATAGTACCATTAATAAAATGTAAATTTTCAATCCCTCCAGTGGACATGCATCCCCAAAGCAAAAGACTGCCACCCTCTTGTCTCACCGTGGAACAAATGTTTTTAATATCATTCGGTATTCTTTCTCCAATCTTTAGTTCTTCCATCAGACCCAAAAAGGTTAATTTTAGTTTCATCACTAAAGATTAGAGATTCTCAAAATTCAGGAGGTTTAGTAAGGTATTCCCTAGCAAAAGCTAACCGCTTTTTGCGATTAGCTTCCGAAATTAACGGCTTCTTATATACACCGATTGCAGAAAATTCATCTTAAATAGCGGATTTCAGTAATAAAAGAAAAAATCGACCCTAAAGAATTAACTTCATGAATATTTTTTTCACGCTGCCACTAGTTTACCATGCACAATATCGGCGAGTTTTAACCAGAACGTCCAGTTCAAATTCAATAAAGCTTTATTAATACTCAATAAAATTTACAAGGTTGGTTTACAGTTTTTGATTTCAGTGGATACAATGTGCTTTTTAGTACATTTACCCACACCCTTGCGAGTGTTCTAGTGGTATAGTTAGTATAGCAGCCCTTATGTACCCGATATCTTTCAGTCATTTCCGGGTGATTAATAATTATTTGTGTTTTTTGTAAAGGCACTGTGGCTAATGTTATGAAAGTTAAGATAATTTTTTAATTCAGTCTTCTGGGATAAATTAAAAAAAAAAAAATCAGCTTAGACCAGAATTTAGGGTTATACAGTTACTACAGTATTTTTCACATTTGAATAGATTTTTTCTTAAACAAATTTAATATTAAAAACATGTAATAAAAATTGTTACCTTTTCAACTAATTTCCTTTTGACACTAAAAAAAGTAAATATTTTAACACTCTAATCCGCTAAAATTTTATTGGCTTCTTTTTAAAGAGGTAGCCTATCCTTTTTAAAAGAAGGCACCCATTTATTAGCCTGCCCTCTTTAAAATTTAACGTTATTTATAATTTATTCATTTCAGTTTTTAAATACATTCATAGTTTTTGGTTTTCTTCTAACGCCGCACAGTGGGATGAAGTACTACTAACTTGGACAAAATTTTCTGTGCCGTTTAATTTTCATCGTTTTGTAATACATTTTTTTAAATGCTCGTAATGAATAGTACTTTAAAATGTACTTGCAAGTTTTTTGATTTTTTTATTTATTTTTTAATAAAAGACGATTTTTTTATGAAAAAATTATAAATTTTCCATAAAATAAATATTTGGATAGTTACGGATCCTGTACATATAATTGGACTTGAAATTTTCCAACGTTATAATAGGTTTTTGGAGTCGCAGAATACGATAAAGTAACAGTTTTTAGTGTTCCGTACGGAACACTTATAACATCACTTCGGGGGTCTGTCCGTCCGTCTGTCTGTCCGTCTGTCACACCCGATTTTCTCCGAAACTATTTGTCATAGAAGGTTGAAATTTGGTAATAATATAGGAATTGATGGCCTCATCAGAGCCATGTAGTTTTGAAAGTTAAATTTTGACTTAAGGGGTTAGTTTTGGGGGGTGAAATCGGAAGTGAAAAAAAAATTTTTTTACTAGGTAATCGAGTGTAGTGTCAAATGAAAGCTTGTAAAAACACGAGTAAAAATATATATATATATATATATATATATATATATATATATATATATATATATAAATGTATATATATATATATATATATATATATATATATATATATATATATATATATATATATATATATATATATATATATATATATATATATATATATATATATATATATATATATATATATATATATATATATATATATATATATGTATATGTATATATATATATATATATATATATATATATATATATATATATAAATGTATATATATATATATATATATATATATATATATATATATATATATATATATATATATATATATATATATATATATATATATATATATATATATAAATGTATATATATATATATATATATATATATATATATATATATATATATATATATATATATATAATGTAATACTTGCGCGCACTTTTCTTTGTATTATTTTTAAAAAATCGCGAAAAATCGCTGTCCACCCGTCTTATCTCGAAAAGTACTTATCAAAAAATTTTGAAAAAATTCTGGAATATTCTCCACGGGGTGTAGATTGAACGAAAATTATCACGAGTGCATTACCTGTAATAATTTGTCTGATATATAAAAAAAAATTTCGGTAAAGATTGGAAATAAACTTTGTTGAAAACTCATTTGGGGTATGTTTTGTGAAGTCACTGATCATTTTATATTTCCGTTACAACATTTTTTATTTTAAAAGCAATCAACGTACGGAACACTAATTGCGCAAGTTCAACTTGCACTTGACCGGTTATTTTTTTTAATGTGTAGGAAGTATTTACGAATTTTGTCCATTTTTCGCCTTTTTCAAGATTGTTGACTGTGTTGTTTGACTATGAAAATGAACATTCCGTTTGAGATATTTGACAATTATTTAAAGTTTAAATGTACCAACTCTACCATAAACCTAAACTCAAAATAGTTGGTCCTTAAAAAATTGGACATTTGTCAACATTTTTCGAGTTTTTTAGTGAATATATGAAAATACTCTACTTTTTAGCTATTCCAATAACATCTCGAGAATGTAAACCAAAAATGTAACAAGAACGTTGACCCGAAATGGTCTAATCTGAAAAATGAGGCCAATTTCTGCCATTTCTCACCTTTTTTTACTGCTATGTTCTAGTTAATACCTGCAAATTTCGCATTGTGATATTGGAAAATTTTTTTTTTAAATTATCTTACAATGAACTCATTTCAATTACCCCCAGCCTAACATAACTAAAGTACCACTCCATTACGAGCATTTTAAAAAGAAAATTGTTAAAAAACGATCAAAAATTAAAGTGCCCAGAGAATTTTGTCCGAGTTAGTAGTACTTCACTCAACTGTGTGGCGCAAAAAGAAACTCCGATCGCCCATGCTCGTTTTTAAAAGGTTTTTAGGTGTTTGCGGAAGTGTTTAGATTGGTGGAGAGTTGAGTAAATGGAATTCTTTTTTTTAATTTCTTCTTTTGTTTATTTGTGTCTGTCACACATTTTCTCTGAAATTATCTGAGATAGAAAATTGAAATTTGGCATAAATATAGGAATTGATGGCCCAATCAGAGCCCTGTAGTTTTGGAAGTTAAATTTTGACTTAAGATGTTAGTTTTAGGAGATGAAATCGGAAGTAAAAAAAAAATTACCTGGTCATCGAGTGGTGTATCAAATTAAAGCCTGTAAAAACACGAGTTCAAAAATATATATGATGTACTACTTGTGCACACTTTTCTTTGTAGTATTTTTAAAAGAATGGCCAACAAGCCCTGTCCACTCACCCTATCTCGAAAAATACTGATCGAAAAAATTTGAAAAAATTCTGGAATATTCTCCATAAGTTGTAGAATGAACGATAATTATCACGCATGCATTACCTTTGATAATTTATCTTGTATATAAAAAAAACAAAAATTTCAAGATTATCAGTTTTCAACAAAGATCGGAAACAAACTTTGTTGAAAACTCATTTGAGGTGTGTTTTGTGAAGTTACTGATCAGTGAAGGTATAACTCCGTAACAAAAATTTTTATTTTAAAAGCAATTACCGTATGGAACACTAATTGTGTAAGTCCGACTTGCACTTGGCTGGTTTTATTTAGTTGTACTTTTCTTCCTTTGATTGGTTATGATTCTTCGTTCAACATATTTTTGTAATTTCCACTGTTTTTGTACAGTATTTTTTGTAGTATTGGACATAAAGATTTTTTTTTTTAAAGCTTTAGAGTTAAATCCGAAAGTATACAGTCCACTATTTAATTGTAGCAATCTATTCGGAGATATCAAGTTGCTTGTTTTCATTATTGGTACTAATAGAAGCTTCTTCTAAGATCGATGTGATTTTATTACTTCAGTTTGTTTTTATTTGCATTTATACTTTCAGCTGCTTTAAGCAAATGTTCGGGAAAGACGTTTTTATCCAAGGGTCAGACTCCAGCCGCTTTAAATCCGTTCATCAACTCTTTGTTAAGCTTCTGCAAATAAACTTGCAACTTGATATTGTGTTACTTGACTTGGATTTGTCCTTAACCATTTTTCTGTTGCTTGAATATAATAATTGATCAGTCAGATAATCAGTTGTGGCTTAACTCAGCTTATTGACGAACCAACACGGATCCCTGATTGAGAGGGGGAGTTCGCCAGTCTTCTTGATCTGTTTTTAACCACCAATCCAAGATTTACACGGTCACCGTAAATCCGCCGTTAGACTCTTCTAACCATAAACTGTTTTTGACATCGAGTATCCTACCAATCAGTGACAGAGAGGCGCCTAAACCGCGCAAGATTTGGCACTACAAATCTGCTAAATGGGAAGATCTCATGGAATATTTTCGAACTTTTCCTTGGTTAGACGTTTGTTTTCGATCCGACGACCCATCTGACTGCGCTAGGGGGGTTTCCGATGTTATTTTGGCTGGTATGGAAGCTTACATCCCTTTTTCGAAGAAATGCCCTTCCAACGGCAAGCCTTGGTTTGACCGAAAATGCAAAGAAGCTGTTGCTTCTAAACGTCTTGCCTACCGACAATGGCGTGAAAATCCTGACACCATAAATCGTAACACCTTTTTTCGTGCCCGGAACAGATGCAAAGAAATTATTGACGAAACCAAGAAGGCACACAATCAACGAATTAGAAACAAACTTCTCGCTTGTCCCAACAATTCCAGGTCCTTTTGGTCAGTCGCTAAGGTAGTTAGTCAAAATTTCACCAAATCCACCATACCACCACTCACACGGCCAGATAATTCTATTGCAACGACACCTGTTGAGAAAGCGAACTTGTTGGCTGAAACTCTTTGCTTCACATTCTACTGTCAATTTCCAAGGAAAAACACCACCTACTATTCCCATAGTGCAGTCAAGGATGCCCGAGACAGCGTATCATAAAACGTATTTTAGTGAAACTGGACACCAAAAAAGCTTCTGGCGCTGACGGAATACCTGCCATCGTTCTCAAAAACTATGCGAGGGAACTAGCACCAGTTTTCTGTAGACTTTTCAACCTATTCTACAGAAAGGGAATATTTCCTTCCTGCTGGAAATGTGCCACAGTTCAGCCGATACCTAAAAAAAGGCAAGAAGACCTTGCCAAATAACTACTGACCAGTTGCACTGCTTTCAATAATATCGAAAGTCATGGAAAAGGCTATCAATCAGCATCTTCTAAATATCTTGATTGATCCAACATTATTAGCGATAACCAATATGGCTTTCGCAAACACAGATCAACAGGAGATCTTCTGACTTATGCAACACGTGTTTGGAACAATGCAATTGAACACTTTGGAAAATCTCAAGCGGTTGCACTTGACATATCCAAGGCATTCGACCGTGTTTGGCACGATGGCTACGCTCTTATGGTATGTTTGAAAAGTTCTGTTTTTGGCTCTCATGTTTCCTCAGAGAGCGTTCTTTACGAGTGGCAGTCGACGGATTTCTTTCTAACACCTTCACTATCAACAGAACGCTCTCTGAGGAAACATGAGGGCCACAAACAGAACTTTTCAGACACACCATAAGAACGTAGCTTAGCCAACAGCCCATCGTGCCAAACACGGTCAAATGCCTTGGATATGTCAAGAGCAACCGCTCGAGATTCTCCAAAGTGTTCAATTGCGTTGTTCCAAACATGTGTTACATAAGTCAGAAGATCTCCTGTTGATCTATTTTTACGAAAGCCATATTGGTGATCACTAATAATGTTGAATCTTTCAAGATATTTTAGAAGATGCTGATTGATAGCCTTTTCCATGACTTTCGATATTATTGAGAGTAGTGCGATTGGTCGGTAGTTATTTGGCAAGGTCTTCTTGCCTTTTTTAGATATCGGCTGAACTGTAGCACATTTTCAGCAGGAAGGAAATATTCCCTTTCTGTAGGATAGGTTGAAAAGTCTACAGAAAACTGGTGTTAGTTCCCTCGCACAGTTCTTGAGAACTATGGCAGGTATTCCGTCAGCGCCTGAAGCCTTTTTGGTGTCTAGCTTCACCAAAATACGTTTAATGATACGCTGTCTGAAGACAATATCGGGCATCCTTGACTGGACTATGGGAATAGTAGGTGGTGTTTTTCCTTGGAAATCGACAGTAGAATGTGAAGCAAAGAGTTCAGCCAACAAGTTCGCTTTCTCAACAGGTGTCGTTGCAATAGAATTATCTGGCCGTGTGAGTGGTAGTATGGTGGATTTGGTGAAATTTTGACTAACTGCCTTAGCGACTGACCAAAAGGACCTGGCATTGCCGGGACAAGCGAGAAGTTTGTTTCTAATCCGTTGATTGTGTACCTCCTTGGTTTCGTCGATAATTTCTTTGCATCTGTTCCTGGCACGAACAAAGATGTTACGATTTATGGTGTTAGGATCTTCACGCCACTGTCGGTATGCAAGATGTTTAGAAGCAACAGCTTCTTTGCATTTTAGGTCAAACCAAGGCTTGCCGTTGGAAGGGCATTTCTTCGAAAAAGGGATGTAAGCCTCCATACCGGCCAAAATAACATCGGAAACCTCCCTGGCGCAGTCAGATGGGTCGTCGGATCGAAAACAAACGTCCAACCAAGGGAAAGTTCGAAAATATTCCATGAGATCTTCCCATTTAGCAGATTTTGTAGTGCCAAATCTTGCGCGGTTTGGGCGCCTCTCTGTCACTGATTGGTAGAATACTCGATGTCGAGAGTAGTTTATGGTCGGAAGAACCTAACGGCGGATTTACGCTGACCGTGTAAATCTCCGGATTGGTGGTTAAAAACACATCAAGAAGACTGGCGAACTCTCCGTCTCGATCAGGGATCCGTGTTGGTTCATCAATAAGCTGAGTCAAGCCACAACTGATTGAAAATGATTCGGCTTCACGACCTTGTTCGTCGGTAGTATTTGAATATTTAAGCCAGTTGATGTTGTGGACATTAAAGTCGCCCAGGATGGCAATTTCGGCATTTGGATAGTTAATTTGTAAATGATCTATGGTGTCTGCAAGAGAAGCGAAAAGTGTTCTAAAGTTTGTATCACTTGGTGGTCGATAGAGGATACAGACGAACCTTGTGGTTGGTCGAGTCGTTATTTTTAACCACATAACATCAAAGTTTGGGGGCTCCAGAGCCTCTTCTCGTTGGCAAGAGAGGTCGCTTCTGACATAAAGACAGATTCCAAATTACGCCTAAATCAGGAATAGAAATCGTACCAGGATAAAGATAGTTTACTGTGCTGGTCGATGAACTGACCTTAGTTTCACAGAGAGCGAGTAATGAGGTTTATTTTGATTGCAGGTATTGGTGCACTGAATTTATGTTCGAATTTAAACCTCGTATGTTGCAAAAATCCATTTTGAAATTCTGTTCTCTGCATGTCGACGCCCCTGAACCAGCCCCCACCCGGAGATCCGAACGGGGGGCTATTTTACCTCCGGAATTTTTTGTATCCAGGTGCCTCATCATGCTATTTGGTCCCACAGTCCGGGACATCGGCACAGCCACGAAACGTTAAGCAACTTCACGCAGCTTAAGCCGATGCGATGGTATCACACCGGCGATGCTGGTGGGATCTAAGCATCTACCATCTAGATTGTTCTTTAAGTCGCCTCCTACGACAGGCAGAACATACCGGGGGAGATATTCTATCCCGCCCCCCACGGGGAGCAGCATGAGATATAGGAAACAAAATAATATAGTAAAAGAATATTATTTATGTTTGAGAATAAATAATATTCTTTTACTATATTATTTTGTTTTCTATATCTCATACTCACATCTCATAATGATTAAATATCATTAGTCTTTTTTTTTAATAAATTGGAGTACGAAATGTCACTGGCCGGAAACTTTTGCACGCCACTGTATATTTATATAAATATACAATTTTTTAAATTTAGTTTTAATTCAATATTTTTACAAGCGGTCCGTATGCATAATCTTTATGAAGTAATTATATCATTCCTTTAGATTTATTTTTGTATGACTAATTTTTGTGACTCTTGTGAATATTTTTTTTATATTTCGCCTTTTAATAAACATTGTTTATGTATTTTAAAAATAATGCGATCAACACTTTTTGTAATAATTACTAATATTGCGAATTTAATGTGTAACGGTTTTATCAATATTTAATTTTCGCAATAAATTTCAATACTTTCCCAGAATACGGTACGATATAATATCTAACAAACGACCTGCAGCTAGTTCTTTTACGCGGGGTTAATTCTAATTTTTCACGCGAACAGCGATGTTGAGGTTATGTTGATAAACACACAAGTATGCTAAATGGCACCATATAATTCTGTACGTATGTAGTTAATCATGAAGATTTTTAACTTCAGTTGTTATATTATTTATTTCACAAGATTCTTTTGCATCCTGTAAACTCTTTTTTATATTTATAATTTTAACAAAAACTCGATTTCAGCCTGACCCGAATGGCGAGGCTATCCTTTCTAGTGAATCCTCTGAGATTTCTATTTTTTGTATTTACAATTTTAATAAAAGCCGTTTACTGTAATAATTTGGAGAGAGGTTAGGAATAAGTGATCCTTAATACAGGAGTGGCATTTGGCTCTCTGTTCCGTTCAATAAAAAAAACTTTTTTTTAATTATTAACAAAGCACTGTTCCTGCTGCTGTAGACGATTTGTTAAATTGCCAATAGGATATATTGTTTGAAGTAGAATAAATTTCGAATACTTCTTTTATTTGGTCTATGCATTATTATTA
>JAHKBH010003235.1:0-10611 GCA_019049505.1 Pachyrhynchus sulphureomaculatus
TTGGATTATCCTTTCTTATACCTCTCTATTAATTGCAGAGCCTTTTTTTATACATTTAATAAGTAAAATTCCTTGCTCTGCTCAGCAATAAAAAATGGAACTGCTCTTATACGGAAAGAAAATCTGGAGCTTCTCTCCTCAACAGAGGAAAATGAAGCTCTTCGGCAAAGCAAAATTTAGCTGTACTCCTCAGCAAGAAAAATAGTGTGGCTCTTCTCGGACATGAAAAATGGAGGTACTCTTTGCAGCAAAGAAAAATGTAGCTGCTCTCCTCAGCAAAAAAAAAAAAACAGAGCTTCTTAGAAATAAAAAATTAAACCACCACGTAAGTTTAATTTTAGTATGACCTGTCTATGTTTAGTACATAAGCTTGATAATGACCGCATAGATCGAAATTGTAGTCCCAAAATTGTGAAATATAGTGATAATAATACATTGGACTTTTTTCTTTGGGACCACGTTAAATCACAGATTTACAGCAAGTCTTGATGCACTTAAAGCCAACATTCGTCGTGCCATAGCCGGCATAAGGTCAGAAATGCGAGTCATGGAAAATTGGTGTAAAGCAGACTCGTGTGTTAAATAAAAGTTTCAGAAGGAATTTTGCTTAAAAACTTTTCACAGTTAGAATGCTCTTAATGTAAAACCCTATATATATATATATATATATATATATATATATATATATATATATATATATATATATAAAGAAAGAAAGCAAAAGTTGCCGTATCTAACAAAACTCTTAAATATGAAATTAGTTGGGAAACCCGCCAAAAGGCGCAACAATTGTTCACACACCGTGTTCATTTAGCCAATATTTCGGTCCTAGTTGGGACCTTCATCAGGACACAAACTAAAAAAATAGAAAACGAAGCGACAATTGAAGTAGTACGGGCAAATAAACATAAGTATAGTTATTTTAATTTTAAAATGTTGCTGTAAAAAAAATATATATATAATAATAAAACTGAAAAGATCACTTACATGAGAGGTGTGATATGAATATAACAAAAATGGCCATAAAACCAATTACATAAATGCGACTAACAATTAAGTAAATCTTGCACCAAACACTAACATATTAAAATAGTAAAAAGGCATTTACAAAAGGAATGCCATTAAAAACCTTGGATGCTAATATCAATTATAAATTAATTCAATTTTAATTAACCACCTGTGACTTGCAATTTGTATGACATATTTGACACAACGCTGAGAGGAAACAGTCATCTGACAGAAGCAAGGGATCATTATACCAACCGGGCCACAGCCCATCGAAAAACAACCAGGACAGGACCGGCTTTAGTACGAAATATAAGTATATATCATCAAATTCAAAAGTCAATAAAATGGGAAAAAATACAAGGGGGATAAGTTTAAAGTCCGGTATGGAAATTAGGATAATATGACAAGCTGGAATTTAGAATAAAGAAAAACAGTTTGGAGAAGGACCAAAAGATAAACAAAACAATCGAAACGTTGATAATGAATTAACCACCTAAGACTTGCAATTTGTATGACATATGTGACACAACGCTGACAGAAAGCAGCTATCTGACAGAAATAAGGTATTAGGGCCAAAGCCCAACGATATATATATATATATATATATATATATATATATATATATATATATATATATATATATATATATATATATATATATATATAAGTTATGAAACTAGTTGGGGGACTCGGCAAAAACGGGCATCAACAGATGTTCATACTATATTCATTTAGCCAATATTTCGGTCCTAGGTTGGGACCTTCATCAGGGCACAAACTGAAAAAGAGATAACGAAGCAACCAATAAAGAAAATTAGGCATAAAGACTAGGTGTTATGAAGTCAAGTTTTCAATTATTAATTTTAATTATTAATTTCTAATTTGCAATTTTTTTTGATTTCAATCCTACAATTATTAATATGTAACTACTGTAATTAGACAGTCTTATTATTCTAAACAATCACAAATTATTATTATCATTATGAAGAAATGTCAACAAAGAGTGACTCACTTGTAGCATGAAATTTAATCTAACAAGAATGACCATCAATAATAATCGCCATAGTAAAAACCAACACTGAAATAAAACAAACACAATTCACTAACATATTAACATAAAAACATGGCATTTACAGCAGGGATGCCATTGATAACGTTTATCAATGGCATCCCTGCTGTTATCAATGGCATCCCTGCTGTAAATGCCATGTTTTTATGTTAATATGTTAGTGAATTGTGGTTGTTTTATTTCAGTGTTGGTTTTTACTATGGCGATTGTTATTGATGGTCATTCTTGTTAGATTAAATTTCATGCTACAAGTGAGTCACTCTTTGTTGACATTTCTTCATAATGATAATAATAATTTGTGATTGTTTAGAATAATAAGACTGTCTAATTACAGTAGTTACATATTAATAATTGTAGGATTGAAATCAAAAAAAATTGCAAATTAGAAATTAATAATTAAAATTAATAATTGAAAACTTGACTTCATAACACCTAGTCTTTATGCCTAATTTTCTTTATTGGTTGCTTCGTTATCTCTTTTTCAGTTTGTGCCCTGATGAAGGTCCCAACCTAGGACCGAAATATTGGCTAAATGAATATAGTATGAACATCTGTTGATGCCCGTTTTTGCCGAGTCCCCCAACTAGTTTCATAACTTAGGGTTTTGTTAGATACGGCAACTTTTGCTTTCTCTCTCTTTATTTTATATATATATATATATATATATATATATATATATATATATATATATATATATATATATATATAAATATGCTTATATATATATATATATATATAATATATATATATATATATATATATATATATATGTATATATGTGTATATATATATATGTATATATATATATATATATATATATATATATATATATATATATATATATATATATATATATATATATATATACATATAAACATTAAAAAAATGGAAGCAAAAATGTAGTGGAATGGGAGCCCCAGTACGAGAAGATTACTTATATACTCTAAGTTTCGCAGACGACCAAGTAATCATAGCACAAGATGAGGAAGACCTTAGTTATATGGTAAGAAAACTGAAAGAAGAATACACTAAAGCAGGATTAGCAATAAACTTTGATAAAACGAATATCTAACAACAAAGGAGGGAAACGTGGAGAATCTAGAAGTAGATAACGAAACAATAATCAAAGGAACCGATAGATTTAAATATTTAGGAACCATCATTTCAAAAAACGCAACATCAGAAGAAGAGATTAAAGCTAGATTAGGACAAACGCGGACATACATAAGACAATTAAATTCGTTCCTGTGGGACAAGCACATTACAAAGAGAAACAAAACACGCATATACAAATCAATAATACAAAGCATAATGACATACGGGTCAGAAACATGGACGATCAACAAAAGAAATAAATCTAAAATTAACGCGGTAGAGATGGAGTATTGGAGAAGAAGTTGTAGAGTGACACGTATGGAAAGAATAACAAATGAAGAAATAAGAAGCAGAATGAACATCAAAGAGAACGCAATAAACACCATTGAAGAAAAACGATTAAAATGGTATGGACACATAAGACGAAGCGAAGATAATAGGTGGGTAAAGAAAATAACGGAGTGGAGCTCTATAGGGAGAAGAAAAAGAGGAAGACCCAGACGATCGTGGAGAGACGATGTGGACGAGGCTATGGAGGACAGGGGTCTAACAGATGGAGACTGGGAAGTTGGAAATGGATGGAATCAAAGGCTGAGAGAAGGAAGACAGCTTCAGCTGTAGAAAATCCTTGATATATATATATATATATATATATATATATATATATATATATATATATATATATAGACCGATATGATTTTTATTAATTGCTTTAAGGCCTTTGATCGGCTGGATCATGGGATTCTGTTGAACAAGTTATTCGCAATTGGCTTTTCGGGTAAGTTAATATCTTTTTTTAAATCATACTTGATAAACCGCTAGCAGTTTGTACAGTGTTCGGTCGGAATTCTTCTAGCTTTATGATGACATCGGGAGTGCCGCAGGGATCACATTTGAGGCCACTTCTTTTCAATATATTTATAAATGATCTTACTCAGAGAGCAGGTGTTGAATACCTACTTTATGCTGATGACGTAAAGCTATATTGCAGAATCAGAGACCTGAACGACTGCATAAGACTACAGGATGACTTCAATCTTATAAACGATTGTGTAGTAACAACAAATTTTCTTTTGAATGCATCCAAGTGCAATGTAATCACCTTTACAAAAAAATTGAGTCCCATACAATTCAATTATAGTATGAACGGTCAGGTCCTGGAGCGATGTCAGTCGGTGTCTGATTTGGTTGTTTTGCTGAACACTGCATTTTCTTTTCGTGGCCATGTTGCAAAGATTACGGCGGAGAGTTTTAAACTATTGGGTTTCATCATACGTAATAGTGCCGACTTTGTTGAATATGATACTCTAAAATTGCTTTTTAATAGTTTCATGAGATCACGGCTTGAATACTCAGTTGTTGTTTGGTGCCCCTTTTATCAAGCGCACATTCCAAATATTGAAAAAATTCAAAAGCGTTTTTTAAAGTATGCTAGTTTTAAACTCGATAGAGTATATCCCGAAATAGGTTATTCCTGTGGAAGTCTCTTGTATAGATTTTCGATGGAAATTATATTTTTACATAAAATAATATAAAATAAAATTGATGCAAACAAAATCTTGCAGTGTCTGTCTTTTCATGTACCTAGACCCGCGGCACGTAGTCTGCAAACTTTTAATTTACCAACCTCAAGAAGAAATGTCCTAAAATTTTCTCCCCTTTTTCAAATTCGTGAAAATATAATCAAATGCAGAACCACCCATATAAGCACAAGCAAATTCGAAAAAACACATTTTTTTAAAAAAATTTCTGGCCATATCAAAAATAGCTCGATGCAATTGACAAGAACTTTAAATTAAAGCCTGTTCAAAATCACGGTGATAAGATTCGGAATAAACAATCTAAATGTGTATCTTTTTAAATTAAAAAAAAAACCGGTCAAGTGCAAGTTGAACTTGCACAATTAGTGTTCCGTACGTTGATTGTTTTTAAAATAAAAATTTTTGTTAGGGTGGTATAAAATGATCAGTGACTTCACAAAACACCCCAAAATGAGTTTTCAACAAAGTTTGTTTCCAATTTTTACTGAAAACTGGTGACCTTGAAATTTTATTTTTTTTTATATACCAAATAAATTATTAAAGGTAATGCACTCGTGATAATTTTCGTTTAATCTATACCCCGTAGAGAATACAGTAATACCCCGCTTAGCGCGACCCCGTTACGCGCGGTTTCACTATAACGCGAATTTCAAATTTCGCGCTCATGTAGTCATTAACTTCTCTATGGTCGCGGGGGGATCCCCGCTTTCTCTGAATATTCTCTTTGAAGAATTGGGAATTCCCTGTCCTTCGACTTTGTTCTATGGGGATTTCCTCGTTCGTTTCGTGTGTTCATTTGTTCCGTAATGTTAGTTCGGTCGGCTGGCAGTTTTGTTTTAATATTTATTGGAGATACATACATACATAATTTAACCCTACGTTAAAAATGCCGCCTGTAAAGAAAAAAGAGCGTAAAAGCGTCACTTTGGAATTGAAGATGAAAGTGTTAAGAAGAATGGAAAATGGAGGCAAAGCAACAATTGTTGGGAGAGATTTTGGACTCTCAGAATCGACTGTGAGAACGATTTATAAAAATCGGGAAAAAATTAAAATCTCCAGCGAAGGTTCAACACCTATAAGTGCAACAAAACTTTCTCGTTCGAGATCATCTATCTTAGAAAGAATGGAGAAATTACTGTCAGTCTGGATCGAAGATTTGAATAAGAAGAACACACCACTAAGTCAAGATCTCATATGCACAAAAGCAAAATCTTTGTATGAGATGCTGAAAACAAAAGAAGGAGAAGGGAGTGCCACTCCGACTTTTGCTGCCAGCAGAGGCTGGTTCCATCGGTTCAAGCAGCGTTCTAATCTTCACAATATCCACATAACAGGCGAGGCGGCCAGCGCGGACATTCAAGCTGCAGCTGAGTTTCCAGACAAGTTTCAAGACTTCGTTAGACGAGAGAAAATTCCTGCTTGTCTCATCTTCAATGTTGATGAGACCGCACTTTACTGGAAAAAAATGCCATCTCGAACATTCATTTCTAAGGAAGAACGTCAAGCCAGTGGTTTCAAAGCTGCGAAAGATCGACTAACACTTCTGCTGGGTGGTAATGCCACTGGTGATTTCAAACTGAAACCTTTACTAGTGTACCATTCAGAAACACCCCGTGCAATGCGAGGCACAGACAAGACAAGTCTACCAGTTGTGTGGCGATCAAACAGAAAGGCGTGGGTTACACGGGAAATTTTTCAAGAATGGTATTCTAATAGTTTTTGCCCATCAGTCAAATCATACTGTGACAGAAATGGGCTTGAACCTAAAGTTATATTACTCTTAGACAATGCCCCAGGACATCCAACCTCACTTGATACGCCCAGAGACTTAAAAGTGTACGTAAAGTTCCTTCCACCAAACACTACGTCAATATTACAACCTATGGACCAGGGAGCAATAGCAAACTTCAAAGCTTATTACCATCGCCGCACTTTTAGCCAACTAATTCATGAAACTGACGGGGAAGGAAGACAGTCTATGCGAGAGTGGTGGAAGTCATACAACATTATGAAGTCTATTCACAACATAGAAGAGGCTTGGAAGGAAGTTAAAATGAGTTGTATGAATGGGGTGTGGCGTAATCTTTGGCCAGATGTAGTGGAAGCACCTAGAAGAATTGTCCAGATGCAGAGACAAGTGCTTGAAGACATTGCTGCAATGATTGAGGGGTCTGAACTTGCAGATGTCACGGTAGAAGATCTCGTAGAACTTGTAGCAACGCACGACGATCCTATTAGCAATGAAGATCTGATCGAGTTACAGAATAATCCTATCTACGATGAGGAAGAACAAGTAGAAGAGAAAGTTTTATCTTCAGGGGAAATACAAAATGCACTTTCAAAAATTTATTCAGGTTTGGACATATTGCAGAGTATAGACAATAATGATGACCGTGTCTTGACCGTGTGTCAAACAATTAAAAACAGTGTTGGGTGTTATGAACGTATTTTACAAGAACGTAAACAAAACGTTACCCAAAAGACAATAGATGTATTTTTCCGTAAAAAATAAGAGTATGTATTGCATAAAGTGTTCTTAGAATTAAAGTGATTGATTAAAATGATTTGTATTTTTTTGTATTAAATTTTGACTATGTTTAATCATAAACCTCGATATACGCGAATTTCAGTTAACGCGATTTTTTTCGGAACGTATCCCTCGCGTAAAGCGGGGTATTACTGTATTCCAGAATTTTTTTCAAAATTTTTTGTTAAGTACTTTTCGAGATAAGGTAGGGGACAGCGATTTTTTAAAACTAATACGAAGAAAAGTGTGTGCAAGTATTACTTTATATATATATTTTTTACTCGTGTTTTCTTAAGCTTTCATTTGACACCACACTCGATGACCTAGTAAAAAAAATTTTTTTTCACTTCCGATTTCACCCCTCAAAACGAATCTTTAAGTCAAAATTTATGTTACGGTGGTATAAAATGATTAGTGATTTCACAAAAACACACCTCAAATGAGTTTTCAACAAAGTTTGTTTCCAATCTTTACTGAAATCTGATGACCTTGAAATTTTTGTTTTTTTTATATACCATATAAATTATTAAAGGTAATGCACTCGTGATAATTTTCGTTCAATCTACACCCCGTGGAGAATATTCCAGAATTTTTTCGAAATTTTTGATAAGTACTTTTCGAGATAAGGCCCGGGACAGCGATTTTTCGCGAATTTTTAAAAATAATACAAAAAGAAAAGTACGCGCAAGTATAATATTATATTTATATTTTTTACTCGCGTTTTCACAAGCTTTCATTTGACATCACACTCGATGACCTAGTAAAAAATTTTTTTTTTCACTTCCGACTTCACCCCCCAAAACTAACCCCCTAACTCAAAATTTAATTCTCAAAACTACATGGCTCTGATGAGGCCATCAATTCCTATATTATTACCAAATTTCACCTTTCTATGTCAAATAGTTTCGGAGAAAATCGGGTGTGACAGACAGACAGACACCGAAGTGATGTTATAAGTGTTCCGTACGGAACACTAACTAAGTATCGTTTAACGCTTCGCTGAGGTATTCGATATGAGCAATTTATTATGTTTTTTAAATGCGACAAGGTCTGTTAATCTTACCCAGGATATAAAGGATGGTTGATAATTCGCGAAATAGCCCTGGTTTGTTGTCCGGCAACGTTGTTATCATTGAGCAACAAGATTCCAGCTACGACTCTGAGCTGGGATGCGGCAAATCCAACTGTACAGTGAGCAGCATTAAGAATCCATCTAAAAAGAAGGAAACATTCATTTAATTTATTTACTTATAAATTCTAAAAAGGTTTATTAAGTGTATCAAGTACCATGGCATTATTAGTTAAATGATATACTTACACCGTAGAAAGAATGGAGCCTCCACAGATATGTCTCCATGATCCAGAGTTGAGTTGGAGGGAAATTTGGTAGGGGAATTGGTTTCTAGCAGCATTGGCTCCGCCCACTATACGCGATGATGATTCATTGGTAAATTTCTCAGGAAATGGTGCGTAAGCTGCCTGGTAGATGGTATTGCTCTCGGCTGAAAATAAATAAATTTTATTAATGTACTATTATGAATATTGCTTTATATGTTGAATTGCTCTAAAGTTAAAGCCTTTGATCAGCAGGACTATGGGATTCTTTTAGACAAACTGTTCGCAACTATCTTCTCTGGTAAGTTATTGTCTTTTTTTTGAATCATATTTACTAAACCGCATGCAGTTTGTACAGTGTCATGGTTGGAACTCTACTAGCCTTGTTACCACAACGAGGGAGACACAGGACTCACATTTATTGCGTCTACTTTTTAACATATCTATAAATCATCTTGTTGTTACGGCGGCGGGTGTTGATTATTTACTTTATGCGAATTACATAAAGTTATATTGCAGAATCAAAGATCTGAACGACTACGTAAGGCTACAGAATGACTTTAATTGTTGGTGTAAAGACAAGACTACTTTTTAATATATACAAATGCAATGTTATCACCTTTACGAAAAAACTTGGTTTAATACAATATAACTACAGATAAAACTTATGGAGTTTGCTAGGTGAAACTCTTTAATATTTACACTTTTAAAATAAAATACAGTATAGTACAGTAAAGATTTTACAATTGCGTTATCGCGATTTGGTAGTACAACTACGTTGTCAAACGCCTAACTAAACCAGATTTTTGGTATTTATGTTTATATGATAAACAAATGTGGGTCTATTAGGTACTAAAACAGTTGGTACAGAACGGAATTTGCTACGTCTAATTGACTATTCAGTAAATTTATGTTATGGTCCATTAAATGTCTGTAAATTTCTATGGATTCTAAGAAATTGAGTTTTGACCCTTTAGGTGCCGTATGGAGTATTTGTAAACAATTGATATTGGGAACTGGTGGCCTGTTTGCTAAACATTTCTTAGAAACAGGCCATAACATAAATTTACTGAATAGTCAACTAGATGTAGCAAATTCCGTCCTGTACCAATTGATTTAGTACCTAATAGATCCACATCTGTTCATCATATGAACATAAATACCAAAAATCTTTTTTAGTTAAGCGTTTGATAATGTGTACTACGAAATCGAGATAACGCAATTGTAAAATCTTTACAAATACATTTAGTGACAGTTAACAATGTAATTAAGTAATTTTATTGTTAAAATGTACTGCCACAAAGTAACGGACCAATCAATCAACTCTTTAAATACAGTATAATTGTTTCAGTAAATTTGTTCAGATCACTCTGACACGTGTTTTGATCTCGCCACCATTTTCAAAGGGGTTTACAGTAAGACTAAACTTAAGTTCTAAAAAAATATTCCATTACATCAATTCCCATAACTGATACTAAAATCCGTTATAAATATAAGTAATCTGTCTAATCCCAACAAAGTTAATTTAATCAAAATTCTAGATATCTGTCTAGAACAAAATTACTTTAAATTTAACAATAAAACATATAAACAAAACAGTGGCGTACCAATGGGAAGCCCTCTGAGTCCCCTTCTAGCAGAAGCATTGATGGCTAACTTTGAAAAAAAACTTTTCTCAAATAAAAACTATAGAAATGTAACCAGACATATTCACTTTTGGGCAAGATATATTGATGATATTATCTCCATTTGGAAAGGAACCAATAGACAATTGTCACAGTTCTTATTAACTATAAAATGAATCATAACATCAAATTCACAATAGACATTAAAGTAGACAAATCACTTAATTTTTTAGAATTAAAACTTTTAATATATAGAGAACAAAACAGAGTTTGATATTTTCCATAAACCAACTACAACAGACACCATTATACATGCTTAATTAAATCAATCCTGGCAGATCAAAATGTCAACCTTCTACAGTCTCATACACAGACTAACTAAGTACGGACAATTATCTAAAAGAACTGAAC
>JAHKBH010003237.1:0-15333 GCA_019049505.1 Pachyrhynchus sulphureomaculatus
GGGAGATAAGTATAAATAATGGTAGATAAGGAGAAATAATGGGAGATAAGCAGAGATAAGTCTAGATAATGGGAGTTATGGTGAGATAATGGGAGATAAGGAGAAATAATGGGAGATAAGGAGAAATATTGCGAGATAAGACTAGATAATGGGAAATAAGGTGAGATAATGGGAGATAAGGAGAAATAACGGGAGATGAGCAGAGATATGGGAGATATTTTATTACGTTGGGTAACATAAGGAATAAGCAGTGACGATAATACTGAATCAAGTCTACGCGAGCGGAGCCGCGGGCCCGGCTAGTAAAGAATCAAAATGAAAAGTTTGATTTTTTTCGCAAATATCTCGAAAAATAAAAAAAGATATCGAAAAACGAATAGCACTACGTGAAAAAAACGGGAAATTCGACAAAAAATACTATATAGATTATATTTTTTTGCGTTTACCGTAATTTAAAAAATAATATGGAAATCATGTTTGGAACCCTCATTTATGATTAAATTAACGTTTCTGTATAGCGCTAAATATTTTGAAATTGGCTATCAAGGAGTTTCTCGGGGTGCTAAATTAAGAATCCAATGACAGATTTGAAAAATTCAAAATGGCCGATCCAGTATGACGGCCAGAATTGATTTTTTTAGATACAATTGAGAGTCATCGTCACTGCCGCTTGAATATTTTCAGCTATAAAGAATTACTTGCTATTCATCGGCAAATAAAGCAAGGGGAAGAAAAGAGATGACAGGGTACAGATGAACACAACACAAGTGTTCCAATACAAACTTGGTTTTTGGCAAAAAACTGTCTCACAGTGATTGAACTCTTGGTCTCACAACTACTTTAAAATGGCTTAAACGACTCGTAAGCTTGAGTCAGGATAAGTATGTATTACTGTATGTTTTCTGAAGCGTTTGAAGGGTTGTGAAAAACACCACAAAGACAAAACACAGCTCTTTGTTCCAAACTTATTTTCCGACTGCCTATCGAAACGCACTGTCATTCTTACTACTATAACTATGGACAAAATGTCATATCATGTCATGTCAAAAGCTGACACAATACTAACAGATAAAATAGCTGGCGCTACCACCAAGTTTAGTTTGTTTTTGGACAGGGGGGAATATGGAAGTTACAGGGAAACCACTTGCTTAATCTCATTTAAATTAATTTAACAAAAGATTTTGTAGAATATTCACGGTATCAAAAATTTTATTATGAATTTAGATTATATTCGTAGGTAAAAAACATTTGAATATCATCTAATTGATCGTTAATCTAATTTTTACTCTACGTACACAGTGAGGGTACGGTTGGTCACTGCTGCTATTTTAGTTACGGCCATCCACTCTTATACGTTGTCGTACACATTTATTTCCAAATGCAGCACTTAAAGATATTCCCAGTGATCGTCTAAAGGCATCCCGTGACATCGAAATCAGTTTCATTCGGTGATATTTTTGTTATGGGTCTAGCATACGTGCTGCAGGGAAGTCCCTAAAGCGCTACGGGAGTGACGCGCGTGCAGAAAAAAGCGATTCGCGTTGTTCTTGAATCTCAGTAAGAAAATGCGGTAGAAAATACAGTCCTGGACAAATTATTCCAAAGGGATGATGTTCTCCATATAAACGACTGCTTGAAAAGCGTTGTTCGTGGAGTAACAAGCTGAACCTCATACGGATGTGAAATATTAGCATGACGTGTATTTCTAACATGCACAGAATTCAACAAATGCAGTGTATGTTTAGGAGCGGAGTCCCAAACATTGGAGTAGTATTCCATAGTTGGTCGAATTTGAGCTTTGTAAAGAATTAAAAGTTGTTGTGGAGTGTAAAGCTTTCTGGTTCCTTGCTATGCCTGTAACATGTTCATGCCAGGACATATTTGCTCCCAAATTGACGCCCAATAAATTGAGTGACGATGCTAGGGGAATGGAGTGCCCTGACATAACTATGCCAGATTCAGTAACGTTAACTTTTTTAGAAAAAACTGCCGCCTGGGTTTTTGTAGCGTTAAATTCCACTTGGTTACTATCACCCCAAGAAAAAATTTCTTCCAGGTCTTTGTTAAGTTGAACGACCTCCTGCAGTCTATGGATATTCGTCCTGAGCAGCCGATGTCCGAGCGTTCAAAGTGAATGAGGAGATAAGCGTACTGTCATCTGCAAAGCTGTAGATTGGATTCCCGGTCTTTTCCAGCAGGTCGTTATTGTAAATGACAAAGAGAGTAGGAGACAGTATAGCGCCTTGAGGCACACCGGCGTTGATAGTGAAGGTGTTAGAAAGATATCAGTCGACTGCCACTCGTAAAGAACGCTCTCTGAGGAGCCACAAACAGAACTTTTCAGACATACCACAAGAGCGTCGCTTAGCCAACAGTCCATCATGCCAAATACGGTCGAATGCCTTGGATATGTCGAAAACAACCGCTCGAGATTCTCCAAAGTGCTCAATTGTGTTATTCCAAACATGTGTTACATAACTCGCAAGATCTCCTGTTGATCTATGTTCACGAAAGCCATGCTAGTGATCGCTAATAATGTTGAAATCCTTCAAGATATTTTAGAAGATGCTGATTGATAGTTTTTTCCATAAACTTTCGATATTATTGAAAGCCGTGCGACTGCTCGGTAGTTATTTGGCAAAGTCTTTTTGCCTTTTTTAGGTATTGACTGAACTATGATTCCTTATTATCTGTCGTATCTCTGCACCATATCTCAGGCTACCTGTATTAAGCCTTTCCAAGATAACGTATGTTCGTTCTTCTTTAGTTTCATTACTCCGGAGTATTCCATTTAGACAACAAATCAATTTTCCTTATGTATATATTTTTTTCTGCCTGTTGAGTTCTAACCTCCACTTTATATTTCCTTTGTTACTTCCACTTCATATAATCCAGATTATATTTATGACTTGCTACAATAATTTCGTTATCCGTTATTAGCGAACTAGAACATGTTTCTCCTAACTCAATTTGCATATCTTTACATTTTTTTTTTCTGTAAATTAGAAGCTCTCTTTCTAGAAACCTATTAAGATCTTCTGTTTCATATTTTTCTTTTATACTTAGACCTGTAATACAATTTCTTAAAAGCTTTTATCAGGCGGTAACCAATATTGCTTTGTTTTGTGAAAATTCTTATATCAAATTCGTTGAGGGAGAATCATTTTACCTGTCTTGAAAAAAATATTCACAATTATTTGTTGATAAATTAAATAACAACCTTAATACGTCCTATAAGACAACCGAAACAATAAATCAGTTTTTGCCCTAAAAGCCTGCTTCAGGCTTCTAAACCATCTGTCTTGTTTGGTTACATACACCTGGGCGCTGCCAAAAGTATGTACTTATATTGAAAAAAAAAAAACATTTTTAAGGTTTTTAAGTGAATAATACAAAAGAACGGCGAATATATATTTTTATTGTACTTGAAATTATAAGAAAAAAATATTTTTTAATTATTTTTTAAATGTTAACATTATTTTTTATCGGGTAACTGATGAAAACTATGGCGCTTCCTTGTCTGCATGATAATTTCACAAAAAAATAATGAAATGCAGCAACAAAGCGCAGCATATAATAAAAAACAACATGAAGTCGGAGGGATTTAGAACACAGGAAGGTTTGAGGCAAGGAGGAAGCTTGAGCCCAACATTGTTCACTGTATACATGGATGAAATAATCAAGAAATGCGAAATAAAAGTGAAAAGAATGACAATAGGATATTGGAAGCTGAAAAGAATAGAAGTATCTGAAGCGGCTTTTGCTGATGATATTGTGCTGGTGGCGGAAAATGAGACACAATTACAAGGAAACCTCGATAGTTGGAATAAAGCATTTAAGGAAGAAAGTATGAAAATTAATATAGATAAAACAAAATTAATGACAATGGAAAAAACCAACAAACAAACATTTACATAGAAGGGAATAAAATCAAGTGGAACAATATAAGTATTGGGAGTGATAATGGATGAAACTGAAAAACAAGACAAAGAAATTGATGAAATAATCGAAAAAAGGAACAAACTTCATATAATCCAGATTATATTTATGATTTGCTACAATAATTTCATTATCCGTTATTAGCGAACTAGAACATGTTTCTCCTAACTCAATTTGCATATCTTTACATTTTTTTTTCTGTAAATTAAAAGCTCTCTTTCTAGAAACCTATAAGATCTTCTGTTTCATATTTTTCTTTTATACTTAGACCTGTCATGCAATTTTTTAAAAGCTTTTATCAGGCGGTAACCAATATTGCTTTGTTTTGTGAAAATTCTTATATCAAATTCGTTGAGGGGGAATCATTTTACCTGTCTTGAAAAAAATATCCACAATTATTTTGTTGATAAATTAAATAACAACCTTAATACGTCCTATAAGACAACCGAAACAATAAATCAGTTTTTTGCCCTAAAAGCCTGCTTCAGGCTTCTAAACCATCTGTCTTGTTTGGTTACATACACCTGGGCGCTGCCAAAAGTATGTACTTATATTAAAAAAAACATTTTTAAGGTTTTTAAGTGAATAATACAAAAGAATGGCGAATATATATTTTTATTGTACTTGAAATTATAAGAAAAAAATATTTTTTAATTATTTTTTAAGTGTTAACATTATTTTTTATCGGGTAACTGATGAAAACTATAGCGCTTCCTTGTCTGCATGATAATTTCACAAAAAATAATGAAATGCAGCAACAAAGTGCAGCATATAATAAAAAACAACATGAAGTCGGAGGGATTTAGAACACAGGAAGGTTTGAGGCAAGGAGGAAGCTTGAGCCCAACATTGTTCACTGTATACATGGATGAAATAATCAAGAAATGCGAAATAAAAGTGAAAAGAATGACAATAGGATATTGGAAGCTGAAAAGAATAGAAGTATCTGAAGCGGCTTTTGCTGATGATATTGTGCTGGTGGCGGAAAATGAGACACAATTACAAGGAAACCTCGATAGTTGGAATAAAGCATTTAAGGAAGAAAGTATGAAAATTAATATAGATAAAACAAAATTAATGACAATGGAAAACCAACAAACAAACATTTACATAGAAGGGAATAAAATCAAGTGGAACAATATAAGTATCTGGGAGTGATAATGGATGAAACTGAAAAACAAGACAAAGAAATTGATGAAATAATCGAAAAAGGAACAAACTTCATATAATCCAGATTATATTTATGATTTGCTACAATAATTTCATTATCCGTTATTAGCGAACTAGAACATGTTTCTCCTAACTCAATTTGCATATCTTTACATTTTTTTTTCTGTAAATTAAAAGCTCTCTTTCTAGAAACCTATAAGATCTTCTGTTTCATATTTTCTTTTATACTTAGACCTGTCATGCAATTTTTTAAAAGCTTTTATCAGGCGGTAACCAATATTGCTTTGTTTTGTGAAAATTCTTATATCAAATTCGTTGAGGGGGAATCATTTTACCTGTCTTGAAAAAAATATCCACAATTATTTGTTGATAAATTAAATAACAACCTTAATACGTCCTATAAGACAACCGAAACAATAAATCAGTTTTTGCCCTAAAAGCCTGCTTCAGGCTTCTAAACCATCTGTCTTGTTTGGTTACATACACCTGGGCGCTGCCAAAAGTATGTACTTATATTAAAAAAAAACATTTTTAAGGTTTTTAAGTGAATAATACAAAAGAATGGCGAATATATATTTTTATTGTACTTGAAATTATAAGAAAAAAATATTTTTTAATTATTTTTTAAGTGTTAACATTATTTTTTATCGGGTAACTGATGAAAAACTATAGCGCTTCCTTGTCTGCATGATAATTTCACAAAAAATAATGAAATGCAGCAACAATGTGCAGTATATAATAAAAAACAACATGAAGTCGGAGGGATTTAGAACACAGGAAGATTTGAGGCAAGGAGGAAGATTGAGCCCAACATTGTTCACTGTATACATGGATGAAATAATAAAGAAATGCGAAATAAAAGTGAAAAGAATGACAATAGGATATTGGAAGCTGAAAAGAATAGAAGTATCTGAAGCGGCTTTTGCTGATGATATTGTGCTGGTGGCGGAAAATGAGACACAATTATAAGGAAACCTCGATATTTGGAATAAAGCGTTTAAGGAATAAGGTATGAAAATTAATATAGATAAAACAAAAGTAATGACAATGGAAAACCAACAAACAAACATTTACATAAAAGGGAATAAAATACAAGTCGAACAATATAAATATCTGGGAGTGATAATGGATAAAACTGGAAAACAAGACAAAGAAATTGATGAAAGAATCGAAAAAACGAACAAACTTTTCTATGCAATAAATAATAAATTCATTAGGAAGAAGGAGGTGACGAAACAAACAAAAATAAAAGTGTTCAAGGCAATTTTTAGAACAATCCTGACATATAGATGTGAATCATGGACCCTAACAGACAGGCAGAAAAACAAGATACAAGCCGTCGAAATGAAATACCTGAGAGCAGTACAAGGAGTTACACGGAAGGACAGAATAAGGAATACAGAAATAAGGAGAAGGCTGAGAGTACAAGTAATTATGGAATATATACAACAAAGACAGCGGCGATGGTGGAGACATATACAGAGAATGAAGGATGATAGACAGGTGAAACAAGTGTATGAAGTCCGAATACAGGGAAAACAGAAGCGAGGAAGACCTAGACAAACCTGGAATGGGAGTATTGGAAGTATACTTGAGGAGAAAGGAAAATCCTGGAAGGAAGCAGTGAAAATTGCAAAGAATAGAGACAGATGGAAGAAGTTTATAAGTGAAGATTGAGAGGGAAAAAAGGGAGAATGTATAACTGCCCTACACCATATGGTAGAAGGGATATGCGATTATTTATATATATATATATATATATATATATATATATATATATATATATATATATATATATATATATATATACGAGTATATATATATATATATATATATATATATATATATATATATATATATATTATATATATATATATATATATATATATCAATATTAAATGAACATTTCACATCAATAGAAGAAATATATAATATTCCTAAAGAACAGTTTTCTACGAATCATTACTTTTTTATATGAACATACATTTTTCTCCTTCAACAGTACATTCTACAGACAAAAAATTGGCGTCCCAATGAGAAGTGCTACTTCGCCAATTCTTGCCGAAATTGTTATAAATTTTGTCATTTCAAAGGTGGAATTTGAATTTCCCCTTCTGTTTCAATATGTATATGACTTACTGGTCGCTTTACTTACCGGAAGTGTACAGAACACTCTTAACATTTACAATTCTTTCAATCATAAATTAGCATTTACTGTTGAGGAGGAGACTGACCGTTCCGTTTCTGGATACTACGGTTGTACGGTCTGAAAATAATACAGTCAAACTTGACTGGTATAGGAAAAAATCAAGTTCGGGTAGATATATCCCATTCCATTCTTATCACCCTATGAAACAGAAACTGAACATCATCAGAGGATTAAAAAACAGAATAGATAAGATTTGCCATCCCTCATTTAAAGAAAAAAATGTAAAACTGTTAGAAAACATCTTGTTGGACAATTAGTACCCTAAAGCTCTAATTAAAAAGAATTTTCAAAGACCCCCCCTTCAAATCAATCCAACTGTCACCACTAATGTCGACATTAAAGTAGGAAAGTTACAATACATAGAAGGCCTTTCCCAGTCCTTGTCTTCTCTTTTTAAAAATACAAACATTAAGATTGCTAATTACAACATAAAAAGGATGAATTGTTTTTATACCAATTTAAAAGATAAAACCGATACTTTACAAATATCTAATATAATCTACGGCATTCCCTGTCAATATGGTTTGGTCTACGTTAGACAAACTTCACAAAAGCTTTCTAAGAGATTAGCGTTGCACAAAAGTGAGAGTAAACACAAACCTAACGCAACTAGCTTGAGCTTACACGTAAATAATACAGATCACAGAGTACAATATAACAACAGCTTCATTCTGGATGTTGAGACTAATTACTTCAGAAGAAGTTTTCTTGGAAATGAGTTACATAAAAACTTGTAAAAATAATCCCAATCACAAAAAAAAACATAGAAGGATTGAGCTCCATGTATACCTATTTATTAACACAAAACCATACCAAACAAATGAAAAAGAACGATTTTTATGAAAAAAATTAGTTTCTAGTAAAGTTGACGTTTCTTTTCTCTTTCTGTTATTTCTGCTGTTTATTACCAGTTACTTTTCTGTGTCTTCTTGTTAAAATTAAATAATTAAAAAATTAAATATGACAAATAATAAATAACGTCCAGTATTAATATTCTCTTTCAAATTTTTTAAATTAGCCTATGAATCTCTTTGTTATAAAATTAAAGAATTAATATAATTAATATAATTAATATAATTAATATAATTAATATAATTAATATAATTAATATAATTAATATAATTAATATAATTAATATAATTAATATGATTAATATAATTAACATAATTAATATAATTAATATAATTAATATAATTAATATAATTAATATAATTAATATAATTAATATAATTAATATAATTAATATAATTAATATAATTAATATAATTAATATAATTAATATAATTAACATAATTAATATAATTAACATAATTAATATAATTAATATAATTAATATAATTAATATAATTAATATAATTAATATAATTAATATAATTAATATAATTAATATAATAATATAATTAATATAATTAATATAATTAATATAATTAATATAATTAATATAATTAATATAATTAATATAATTAATATAATTAATATAATTAATATAATTAATATAATTAATATAATTAATATAATTAATATAATTAATATAATTAATATAATTAATATAATTAATATAATTAATATAATTAATATAATTAATATAATTAATATAATTAATATAATTAATATAATTAATATAATTAATATAATTAATATAATTAATATAATTAATATAATTAATATAATTAATATAATTAATATAATTAATATAATTAATATAATTAATATAATTAATATAATTAATATAATTAATATAATTAATATAATTAATATAATTAATATAATTAATATAATTAATATAATTAATAATAAATAACTTGTCTAAGAGTAACATTCATCAAATTTAAGTTCTTTGTTATAAAATTAAAACTGAAAAATAAATATCATTAATATAATAAATAATTTATCTAAGAGTAGCATCCACCTAAAAAAATTTACCACATCCCTAACTTTAATGCTTTTATGGTTTTTTGTCGACCTGATTACTACATAGACTACCAACAATATCCGGTTCGGACTCAAATATCACTAAATAGTTACTAGCTCGATGTCAAAAATTTTTAAAATGGAGTACCATTTCAACATCATGGTGTTTCGTGCCTTTGTGTTTCTGTCTTCAATAAGTGTTTTTTGACTAATGTTTATCGACAAAGTTTTATTTTTAATATTTGTGTAACTCTCTAAGTGTCTTTTAATCATATTTGTGTAATCATACCTAATACCTGGCCAACAAAAATGCATATTTCATTGTCTTCACCAGAGATGAATTAAACTGCTAAATTTTTGTAAGTAATTTCTCATACAGTCTTACAATTCATTGAATCACATTTTAAAAAACGAACGTTTTGGTTTATTTTCTGTACCCGGTTTGCATTTTTAGAATCCAGAAGAAGTTACCATTAGGCAGCGAAAGCTCGATAACAAAAATAAAAAGCAGATACTAGAGCCTTTAGATCTTTGATTGCTCATATCTTCTCCTTATAAGGGCGTTTCCCAGTAGTTAAACTTAGGATTGTATGTATGTATATATATATATATATATATATATATATATATATATATATATATATATATATATATATATAATGAAATCTGCAAAAATACAAATTAATCTTGTAAAATAATGTGGTTGTTAAAAGTTGTCGAAGGGTTCTTTTTCAAAAATAAAAAATTTACGGTGTTTCAATTCAATTTTGTAGATTATGTATGCACTTGAGCGATTTAAAACCAACGACGATTTGTTGGAAATGTCATTACAAAAAGTTTGTTTTTTGTCTCGATCCGACTTATATAACCGGAGTTATTCACATTTTAAGCTCAAAAAAATGCATTTTGAAAATTTAAATTGTTTATAAACAAAAGAGCACAAGTTTTTTTCGAGGTCCAAAACTCAGGAAAATACTCCTGGTGATACCCCAGAGAGGATAAAATCATAATATTGCTGTATCTTAGCTATGCCTAACTCATCATTATTTTGACCTTTTTTTTCTGCACTATAAGTAATATTGAAGACAGTGTCTGAAAATGTAGTTTCGAGAAAAACGCGTTTGAAGTTTCGAGTAGATTAAAAGTGAACTTACGGCTACTCATTCCAGGTTCGTATTGTATGCCCTCTTCCTCTTGCAACTTGGTAAGCTCCACTAATGGATGCAAAAATTCTAACGACTTTATTTTCAAAAGAAACCGGTTGACAAAAGAAAATCCCGAAACGCAGCTGCCGAGAGGCGCGGCGTTGAGACAGGTAGCGGTCTCAATCCGACGCCAGGTCACATTTAATGCTATAACTTTGTAATGGAATGGAATTTTCTTAAATTTTGAATAATTTTTAGAAGTTTAGAGAATATAAAATTCCGTAAAAAAAATCGAATTTTTGAAAATACTTAAGATAATGACAGTTCTATACTCCCTGCTGAACTCTGAATAGACATAAAATGTATTGATTGAATTATTTCTTAAAAGTAGCAGCATAATAACTAAAAGGAAATAAATCCCCGATTAGACCTTACATATTTTGATTGCGTTTTTTTAAGTTTTATTATTCAATTTATTACCCAAAGAAAGAAATTCAGTAAATTAAGAGTTTTATAGGCTAGTTAAAATCAAATTAATTTTTACGATAAACTTTTATTAAATGACCTTCATGATGATTTTATAAGGCAAGAGAGTTTATCGGTTCTAAAAATTAAAAAAAAGTTTAAGGTTTTGACGTAAATTTATTTTGTGTTTGTTGTTTAATACACTGCACACGCACTAGAAATTCCTAAGGATATAGAGTTACTGATTATAATGTTGATCGACATTGTCATCCCAATGCCAATACAGTGAGAAGAATGCCAAATATAGGTATAGTCCAGTCAGATACAACCAAAATAGGCCAAAAGAGAAATCGTCGGATACTGGTATTTAAAAAAAACATTCACGTCTTGACGAGTACATTAAGTAAAAAATATTGCGACTTCTAAAAAATTGGGACAACACCCTCAAAAATGGAAGAATTGGCCCATTTTTGGGTTTTTTTAGCGTATTTTTGCAATTTTATCATAAATTTATGGAAGATAAACTAAAAAATTCTGACAGAATTTTTGATTCTAGATAAAGAAAATAACCGGTCAAGCGCGTGGAACTTGCACAATTAGTGTTCCGTACGTTGATTGCTTTTGAAATAATAAATGTTGTTATGGTGGTATAAAATAATCAGTGACTTCACAAAACACACCCCAAATGAGTTTTCAACAAAGTTTGTTTCCAATCTTTACTGAAAATTGATGACCTTGAAATATTTGTGTATTTTTTTAGATAAATTATTAAAGGTAATGGACTCGTGATAATTTTCGTTCAATCTACACCACCTGGAGAATATTCCAGAAATTTTTTTGAAAATTTTTTGATAAATACTTTTCAAGATAAGGTAGGGGGACAGCGATTTTTCGCGATTTTTTAAAAATAATACAAAGAAAAGTGTGCGCAAGTATTACATTATATATATATATATATATATATATATATATATATATATATATATATAAATATATTTTACTCGTGTTTTCACAAGCTTTCATTTGACACCAAACTCGATGACCTACTAAAAAAATTTTTTTTCACTTCCGATTTCACCCCCAAAACTAATCCTTAAGTCAAAAATTTAACTTTCAAAACTACACGGCTTTGATGAGGCCATTAGTTCCTATATTATTACCAAATCTCAACTTTCTATGACGAATATTTTCGGAGAAAATCGGGTGTGACTGACAGACAGACAGACAGACGGACAGACAGACACCGAAGTCATCTTATAAGTGTTTCAAACGGAACACTAAAAACGAAAATTTAAGGGGCTATGGATGTGATTTAAAACCTTCTGGTCGAGAGAAATTGGCCATTTTTGACGTTTTTTTCTCTCTTTCATTTTTTATGATCAACTATACAACAAACTATAAGCTAATTTTTTTTTAGTTAATTCTGGAAATATGTTCCATGGACATTACTTTAATTGATCCAAACATAATTTTAGCCATTTTTTTACATATGAGATATATTTTGCACTCCTAAATTTTACCGATTCACGTTTTTTTTCTTCTAACGAATTTTTCAAATCACTTTTTTCAGTATACTACTACCTTTACCTAAAATATCAGAAAATATTCCTTAGTCCCAAGCTTTCATTTGAGATACTTAAGAACACATTTAAACAATTTAGGCCCGAGAAATTGGCCATTTTTTCTCAAATTTATTTTTTATTTTAATGCTAAATTTACGATTTCTCCTTAAAAAAAATTTTTTCTTGAGTTTTATAATATTTCAATAACCAAAGTTATTTTTAATTATTATACACAGGTTACTGTACATGTTGAGTGGCTGAGGAAGTCACTTGGTCCATTTAGGCTGAAAAAACTGGCCATTATGAATCTTATATTTGTACGTCATATTTTTTATGTAATATTATTTAATACGGTTTTTTATACAAATAAAAATAAATTAACCAATAATGATGTTGAAAAGATTACTTTTTATTGATGATGTTATATTAAGATATAATAATTAAATTAATAAAAATTATAAAGTTACTACACAAAATAATAATTTTAATGATACAAGTTTAATTAGATAAATAAAATAATAAATTATATTTAAATTGTTGTAGCAATGTATTTTTTATTGAATAAAAATATTACTACTTTTTCAAAACATTATGAAACCAAATAAAATTGATTTTCTTTAAAAATAACCGGTCAAGTGCAAGTTGAACTTGCGCAATTAGTGTTCCGTACGTTGATTGCTTTTTAAAATAAAAAATTTTGTAACGGAAGTATAAAATGATCAGAGACTTCACAAAACACACCCCAAATGAGTTTTCAACAAAGTTTGTTTCCAATCTTTACTTAAAATTGATGACCTTGAATTTTTGTTTTTTTATATACCAAATAAATTATTAAAGGTAATGCACTCGTGATAATTTTCGTTCAATCTACACCCCTTGGAGAATATTCTAGAATTTTTTCAAAATTTTTTGATAAGTACTTTTTGAGATAAGGCGGGTGGACAGCGATTTTTCGCGATTTTTAAAAAATAATACAAAGAAAAAGTGCGCGCAACTATTACATTATATATATATATATATTTTACTGGTGTTTTCACAAGCTTTCGTTACGGGGGACACCACACTTGATTACCTAGTAAAAAAAAATTTTCATTTTCATCAATTCCTATATTATTACCCCAATTTCAACTTTCTATGACAAAAAGTTTCGGAGAAAATCGGGTGGGACAGACGGACAGGCAAACGGACAGACAGACACCGAAGTCATCTTATAAGTGTTCTGTACGGAACACTAAAAATTCTATGAGATGAAACATAAAACAGGGTTCTTAATAAACATATCGGTGAAAACCTGACTCTCACCAAGTTTCATCCAAATCGGTGACCAAAATGCTCTGTCCTCTCCTTGTAAGTCATATGGTAATCATTTTTATAACTAATAAAAATGAACTTCTTACGGCAAATATGATAACATTCATGAAAAATTAATTTTTTAAGAGTAACTGTAAATTTGAAAAAAAAAGCATAAAATTGAAAGCCAAATGGCCAGTTTTTTTCAGCCTAAACAGACCAAATGACTTCCTCAGCCACTCAACATGTACAGTAATCTGTATATAATTAAAAAAATAACTTTGTTTTCTGAAAAATATTATAAAACTCAAGAAAAAATATTTAAAAAAAATCATAAATTTGCTTTAAACAAATTTAAAAAGACTAAAATAGCCAATTTCTCGGGCCTAAATAGTTTAAATGAGTTCTTAAGTACCTCAAATGAAAATTTAAGGACCAAGGAACATCTTTTGATATTTTAGGTAAGATAGCAGTATAATAAAACAAAGTTGTTTGAAAAAAAAATTCGTCAGAGAAAAAAACGTGAATCGGCAAAACTTATCAATATTATGAGGGGTAAAAAATATATCTAATATGTAAAAAATTTAATTCACCGAATTTCTATCTGCAAAACATTGGTGAAACGGACGGAAATCAGTCAACTTTTGAGACATCTCTTTGCGTGCGATTGAAAAAATGGAACATGTAAGATAATAATATAGTTATATACATTACCGGTCAAGTGCAAGTTCCGTACGTGGATTACTTTAAAATAAAAAAAATTGTTACGAAAGTATAAAATGATCAATGACTTCATAGAACACATCTCAAAATAAGTTTTCAACAAAGTTTTTTTGTTGAAAACTTTGTTGTTACTAAAAACTGATTACCTAGAATTTTTTTTTTTTTTTTTTTATATAACAAATAAATTATTAAAGGTACTGCACTCGTGATTTATTTTTGATCAGTCTACTCCTTATGGAGAATATTCCAGAATTTTTTCAAATTTTTTGATCAGTACTTTTCGAAATAAGAGAGGGGACAGCAATTTTTCGCATTTTTTAAAAAATAATACAAAGAAAAATGGGCGCAAGTATTACATGATATATATTTTTGAACTCGCGTTTTACAAGCTTTCATTTGACACCCCACTCGATGACCTACTAAAAAAAAATTTTATTTCACTTCCGATTTCACCCCCAAAAGTAATCCCCTAAGTTAAAATTTAATTTAAACTACACGGCTCTGATAAGACCAACAAATATTAGTGCCAAATTTCAACGTTCTATGTCAAATAATCTCGGAAAAAATCGAGTGTGACAGACAGACAGACAGATGGACGGACACCAAAGAGATCTTATAAGTATTCCGTACGGAACACTAAAAATGGTTGAAAGTATTTTCGGATGAATTAAAGTAATGTCGATGGAATATAGTTTCAGAGTTAACTAAAAAAAGAAATTGCTTACAGTTTGCAAGTACACCTATTTAATCATAAAGAAGGCCAAAAAAACGACAGAAACAGCCATTTCTCCCGACCAGAAGGTCCAAATGATATCCATAGCCCCTTGGATTTTTCGTTTTTTTATTAGAATCAAAATCTGTAAAAATTGTTAGTTTATCTTTTCGTAAATTTATGATAAAGTTGCAAAAATACGCCAAA
>JAHKBH010003245.1:0-15242 GCA_019049505.1 Pachyrhynchus sulphureomaculatus
TAAAACTTAAAAGTAACTACTATACCTTAGATTTTATAGCATTCGTCCGGGAACTTTCGAATCGCACCACATATGGACTAATTCATTGTATCCATAAATAATTACACTCACCTTATCAACTCTATCGGTTTGTACGCCAAATTTACCACCAAACCCTGCCGAATAATCCTTTTGTGAAGCGTGTTTGTCTACCTTTCCTACGTATTCATGACCCACGGCGGACGCATCCATCCGATCTTCTTCAATACCGAATTTTCCACCATAACCACGAGATGGATTATCTGTGCCTTCTTCACGCGCTCTTCTCTTTTTGTCAGCATCTGCTTGTTCTGTTTCACGTCTTAGTTTGTCCATACTAGTAGAAAAGATGTAAGGATAATAAAAACATATCTTTTTGTGTAATATATAATGTATATATATATAACATAAATACATATATATATATATATATATATATATATATATATAATATATATATATATATATATATATATATATACATATATACATATATACATATATATACATATATATACATATATATACATATATATACATATATATATATATATATATATATATATATATATATATATATATATATATATATATATACATATTTTTTTTTTTTTTTTTTGTTGAGTAAAAGGTTCTTTGATCTTGGTATATATATATATTTTTTATATTTTACGTGTTCTTGGAATTAGATCATTAAAACTGTTCTTGGTTCTGTTATATATTTATTAACGTTTCGACCTTCGGAAGAGGTCTTCTTCAAAATTTGCTCTAAAAGATTACATTAGAAGAATTAAATATAGCTAGTTTCAATCCGTTTGTTGTATATTTCGGGTTAAATATTTGTGTCTTTTCGTAGTTTTTAATTTAATAAAATTAACTGTATACATTAATGAGGGCCTTACCTTAGAAAGTAGTTCATTTTGGGGGGTGTTGAGTTTAAAACACTATTAATATCACATGTTTTCTTTCTACAAACAAACCACTTAACTTGAGGGACTTTATATGACTGGTAGGTAGATACGGTTTAGGTTATTTACATCTGTTTTTTTTTTTCGTTTATTGCAGTGGGTGTCAACCGAATATGAACGGATTCGAGAATTTCTCTTTTTTTGTATTTATTTCGGTGTTGATAATTTTGATGTTTTTGAAATCAAAGATATGGCTTTTATTTATTTCATGATTCGTGAGGGCTGTACTATTTTTTTTGTCGTATTTATGGCCTTTGATTCTATTTTCTAGATATTGGCTTGTTTGCCCGACGTATATTCCTTCGCAGTTATTACATTTGATTTCGTAGACTATGTTACTTTTTTTATTATTTGGGGTTTTGGTTTTAAGCCTGGAAAAATTGGATGAGAGCAGATTATATGATTTATGACATAACCGGATTTTGTAGTTTTCAAATAGTTTTTTGAGTGGTTGGGATAGGCCATTTATAAACGGTAGTGCAATATATGTTTTATGGTTGTTGTTGGATGGTTTTTTACTTATTCGGGTATTGTAAAAGTTATGTATTCGTTGTTTGAAGATTTTGTTTATAAGGTACATCGGATATTTGTTAAGTGTTAATGCTTCTTTAGCTTTGGTTATTGCACTCTCTCTGTATTCTGTGTCAGAAAGCTTGATTGCTCTATTTGCTAGACCTATGATTACAGATTTTTTTTGTGAATTCGGGTGGTGTGATTCATAATTAAGGTATCTAGAAGACCATGTATTTTTAGTGTACCATTCAGTTTTTATATTTTCATTATTGTGGTGTAAAGTTACATCTAAGAAATTTATCTTATTGTTGTCTTCTGTTTCGAATTCAATTCACATTCGAAACAGAAGACAACAATAAGATAAATTTCTTAGATGTAACTTTACACCACAATAATGAAAATATAAAAACTGAATGGTACACTAAAAATACATGGTCTTCTAGATACCTTAATTATGAATCACACCACCCGAATTCACAAAAAAAATCTGTAATCATAGGTCTAGCAGATAGAGCAATCAAGCTTTCTGACACAGAATACAGAGAGAGTGCAATAACCAAAGCTAAAGAAGCATTAACACTTAACAAATATCCGATGTACCTTATAAACAAAATCTTCAAACAACGAATACATAACTTTTACAATACCCCAATAAGTAAAAAACCATCCAACAACAACCATAAAACGTATATTGCACTACCGTTTATAAATGGCCTATACCAACCCCTCAAAAAACTATTTGAAAACTACAAAATCCGGTTATGTCATAAATCATATAATCTGCTCTCATCCAATTTTTCCAGGCTTAAAACCAAAACCCCAAATAATAAAAAAAGTAACATAGTCTACGAAATCAAATGTAATAACTGCGAAGGAATATACGTCGGGCAAACAAGCCAATATCTAGAAAATAGAATCAAAGGCCATAAATACGATAAAAAAAATAGTACAGCCCTCACGAATCATGAAATAAATAAAAGCCATACCTTTGATTTCAAAAATATCAAAATTATCAACACCGAAATGAATACAAAAAAAAGAGAAGTTCTCGAATCCGTTCATATTCGGTTGACACCCACTGCAATAAACGAAAAAACAGATGTAAATAACCTAAACCGTATCTACCTACCAGTCATATAAAGTCCCTCAAGTTAAGTGGTTTGTTTGTAGAAAGAAAAAATGTGATATTAATAGTGTTTTAAACTCAACACCCCACAAAATGAACTACTTTCTAAGGTAAGGCCCTCATTAATGTATACAGTTAATTTTATTAAATTAAAAACTACGAAAAGACACAAATATTTAACCCCGAAATATAACATACAACAAACGGATTAAAACTAGCTATATTTAATTCTTCTAATGTAATCTTTTAGAGCAAATTTTGAAGAAGACCTCTTCCGAAGGTCGAAACGTTAATAAATGTATAACAGAACCAAGAACAGTTTTAATGATCTAATTCCAAGAACACGTAAAATATAAAATATATATATATATATATATATATATATATATATATATATATATATATATATATATATATATATGTATATATATATATATATATATATATATATATATATATATATGTATATATATATATATATATATATATATATATATATATATATATATATGTATATATATATATATATATATATATATATATATATATATATGTATATATATATATATATATATATATATATATATATATATATATATATATATATATATATTTTATATTTTACGTGTTCTTGGAATTAGATCATTAGATCAGTACTTTTCGAGATAAGCGATTTTTCACGATTTTTAAAAGTAATACGAAGAAAAGTGTGCGCAAGTATTACATTATATATATATTTTTTACTCGTGTTTTCACAAGCTTTCATTTGACACCACACTTGATGACCTAGTAAAAATTTTTTTTTTTCACTTCCGATTTCACCCCTCAAAACGAATCCCTTAAGTCAAAATTTATGTTACGGTGATATAAAATGATCAGTGACTTTACAAAACACACCCCAAATAAGTTTTCAACAAAGTTTATTTCCAATCTTTACTGAAAATTGATGACCTTGAAATTTCTGTTTTTTTATATACCAGATAAATTATTACAGATAATGCACTCGTGATAATTTTCGTTCAATCTACACCCCGTGGAGAATATTCCAGAATTTTTTCAAAATTTTTTGAAAAGTACTTTCCGAGATAAGGCGGGTGGACAGCGATTTTTTTCGCGATTTTTTAAAAATAATACAAAGAAAAGTGCGCGCAAGTATTACATTATATATATATTTTTTACTCATGTTTTCACAAGCTTTCATTTGACACCACACTCGATTACCTAGTAAAAAATTTTTTTTTCACTTCCGATTTCGCCCCCCAAAACTAACCTCTTAAGTCAAAATTTAACTTTCAAAACTACATGGCTCTGATGAGGCCATCAATTCCTATATTACTACCAAATTTTAACTTTCTATGACAAATAGTTTCGGAGAAAAATCGGGTGTGACAGACGGACGGACAGACAGACAGACAGACGGACAGACAGACGGACAGACACCGAAGTGATCTTATAAGTGTTCCGTACGGAACACTAAAAAGGGTAAAAGCCCTACTCAGGCGGGGAGATGAGCGATAAAAAAATAATTTCTGAACAACCTTTTTTATTCCTAATGTTGCTTAATATATTTTGTTCATATATTTCAAATTAATTAAATGGAACACAAAAAAATTAAAAATTTTAAATTTTTGTGACACGCAAAACAAATTATTCCATAAACAAAGAAAAAATCAGCATTAAATTAGTTAGTAGTAGTAGTAAAAAGAGTGGGTGGTACTTTGAGTCCCTAATGTCACCTAGATCTAAAAGTTCTTCTGCGACTCCCCACTGTCGAATCAGTCCTAGTCCGGCATTTTCTGCCAGGAGTCATAGGGTACTCACCCTGACCTCATTAGATTAGTTACAGGCCTAAAATTTAAATGAAACCAAGCTACATGGAGACACCTTAGAAACATAAGTGACCCAAGAATGCCCATGCGGTTAAACCCAAAGGAATTTTCTGACTGATGAGTGATACTCATCTAAGGGAAGCATACCCCCACTGTGGTAAAGCTCATACAAAGAGCGTTGAACAATGTACAGTGCTGGTGTGAGGGAGTAAACCTGAAAGCCAACGCTGCAAAGACTGCTGTTATACCGTGCACAAAAAGGTGAATCCAAGGCAATTACAACAACCTGAGTATCTTCGGAGAACGGATAAAAAACCGTTAAGTACAAATATCTGGGCTTGGCACTAGATACGACAGTAACGTGGAATAAATAAATTACAAAAAACCTTAATAAAGCAAAAAATGTGTCTCGTAAGACGCAAGAGCCTGTTTAGGAAAACCTAGAGCATAAAACCAAAGAGCAGAGAACGATAACCATGGAACTAAATCTATTGCGGAGGTTCGCTTGTTCATGTTCCACTGGGGCTATAAGTAGCACCCCCGCCACAGCTATGGAAAGAATTTTAGGGCTAATACCCTACATAACATGTAGGTTGTACCTTTCTTGTAGAAGGATTTGTCTTCGCCTTCAAAATAGGTCTCAGTTTCGGCGATAACTTCTTCATTGGAGCCAAATCTCTTTCCCGCGAGCATTTATTTGAGGTATGCAAATAGATAATAGTCGCTGGGGGCTAAATCTCAAAATTACGGTGGATGAGGAAGCAATTCGAACTTCAATTCATGCAAATTTGCCATTGTAACAATTGACTTGATGAAAGAGCATTTTTTTCTTGTTCATTTGGGGCTGTTTCTTTGCGATTTCTGCCTTCACACGCACCAGTAACTTTATATAATATTCGCTATTAATGATTTTTCTCTTCTCAGCAAATTCGGTGAAAACCATTCCATTCCCAAAATACAGAGCCTAAAACCTCCCCAGCCGACTATAGTGTCTTTGGTCGCTTCGGGCGGCTTTTCACCGGCTGCTGTCCACTCAGCTGACTGCCGATTTGATTCCGGTGTCTAGTGGTGGATCCATGTCTCATCCATTATCACATATCGCATGAAAAAATCCTTTTTATTGCGCTTAAACAGGTCCAAACAGCGCTCAGAATCATCAACACGTTGTTGTTTTTGGTCCACTGTGAGCAAAAGTTCGAACAAAGTTTTCTCATACCAAAATGTTCATGCAAAATATGACTAACACGTTCTTTTGATACCTTTAGGGTGTCAGCTATCTCACGCAATTTCACTTTACAGTCATCCAAAACAATTTTGTAGATTTTTTTTATCTTTTCCGGTGTAACCACCTCATTGGGCATCCAGAGCGTTCAGCATCATTTGTATCTGTACGACAGCGTTTAAATTCAGCATGCCAATAAATGACGAGTGATTTTCCAGGGGCAGAATCTCCGTAACACTTATCAAGCCATTGCTTTGCTTGAACGGTATTTTTTCCTATCAAAAAACAGTGTTTAATCAACACACGATATTCGATTTTTCCATTGTTTTAAAAACAACAAAAGTAGCGTCGCTAAAACTACTGTAACTGGTAAACTAATCGTCGAAATATCATGAAATTTTGACGCATATCGTTTGAAGGTTGGTACTTCCTAAAAATCATATGGATTTTTAAAAAGGGCAACATTTATGTGTCAGACCAAATATATATATATATATATATATATATATATATATATATATATATATATATATATACGAGGCTGGTTTGAAAAGTCCGTGCAAAGTCCGAGAGATGGCACCACCGGCGCGTATCGAGGTCATGTTTAGTTAGTAGCATCTCTTGAATGAACGCACACCAAGTTTCAGCCATATTGGTCTATTTCTTTGTATTTGGCATTCGTGTGAATCAAGGAAGTCGAGTGATTTTCAAGAAATGGACGAAAAAGAATTTCGTGTGGTGATTAAACATTACTTTATGAAAGGCAAAACGCCTGAGGAGACTAAAGAGAAGCTTGATAAACATTATGGTGACTCTGCACCTTCGATTAGAACAGTTTATAAGTGGTTTCAAAATTTTCGGACTGGCCATATGGGCACAAGTGACGCTGAACGTTCTGGACGGCCTGTGGAGGTTACGACTCCAGAAATCATTGATCAAATCCATGATATGGTGATGGATGACAGAAGAGTGAAGGTGCGTGAGATTGCTAGTGCTGTGGGCATCTCGACTGAACGGGTACATAATATTTTGCATAAACATTTGGACATGAGAAAGCTATCCGCAAGATGGGTGCCGCGATTGCTCACGCTTGACCAAAAACGGAATCGTGTGAAGTGTTGCAAGGATGGTTTGCAGCTGTTCCAGAAGAATCCGGAGAACTTTAAGCGTCGTTTCGTCACTGTGGATTAAACATGGATACATTACTATACTCCTGAGACCAAACAACAATCTAAACAATGGGTTACCAAGGGGGAATCTGCACCAAAAAAGGCGAAGACCGTTCTTTCGGCCGGAAAGGTTATGGCGACTGTCTTGGGATTCGCAAGGGATAATCCTCATCGACTATCTGGAAAAGGGTAAAACTATTACAGGTGAATATTATTCATCGTTATTGGACCGTTTGAAAACCGAGCTGCAAGAAAAACCCCCGCGATTGGCCCACAAGAAAGTCCTTTTCCATCACGACAACGCACCAGCACACACCTCAGCAGTTGTGGTCGCAAAATTAATGGAAATAGGATTCCAACTCGTTTCACATCCCCCCTATTCTCCAGACTTGGCTCCCTCGGACTACTATTTGTTCCCCAATTTGAAGAAATGGCTGGCGGGACAAAGATTTTATTCAAACGAGGAGGTGATTGCAGACACTAATGGATATTTTGCAGACTTGGACAAATCCTATTATTCGGAAGGGATCAACAAACTAGAACATCGTTGGACGAAGTGTATAAGCCTAAAAAAGGAGACTATGTCGAAAAATAAAAAAGGTTTACCCCAAACACATAAGTAGTTTTATTTTTGCACGGACTTTTCAAACCAGCCTCGTATATATATATATATATATATATATATATATATATATATATATATATATATATATATATATAAGCTGTCAATAGTGCCTATCGAATGAGGACAAATAAGGAATAGAAACAGACAATCTGGGCACACTAGAGGTACGTATCTAATCAACGACAAACTCTTGAATATGCCATCTGACTATACAAGGTCGTAAAATTTCGATAAACTATATAGAATTGGGTGCAAACCAAACCTATGCTTAAAAGTGGGGACCCCAACAAAGGCAACAGGTCTGGTCTATTATATAAACGGATTAAAAACTTCGAGTGGAGTAGACGCTGACATATATGCAGAAAAGCCTAAGTGGAGGTTTAGCATTTCACTGGAGACAAGTGCAACAATATTCCAGGCAGAAATCACGCAATACAAGCATGTGTTCACGAGAATAGTAGATGGGACTACCGCAACAAAGAAAAATATATTCTGTCAGACAGTCTAGCTGCCTTTACATGAATATCAGGCCCCCTCCAAGAGCATGATGGAGTATTAACGTAACCTGTTAGAACTATCCTCCAGGAACAACAGGGTTGAAATACTGATCAGCGTCCATTGTCACCTGAGGAAACATTTACAGAAAATGGGTATCCACAATGGTTCCATGACATGCAGACTATGTGGTGAAGAGGAAGAAACCTCTACGCACATCCTATATGAATGTGCGGCTTTAACTCGAAACAGATATAACCTGTTCGTGGATTAACATTGTGGCGATAATATTCCACATGAAGGGCTTAGAAGGAAGCTAACAAACTTTCTTAAAGGGATGACGCGCATGGAACCAAAAGCATTGAGTATAATAAGCCAAGAAGCTGCAGTGTACAGACCCAATTATTTACAATGAATCAATCAAATTCTAAATCAGTAATTTTGGAATTACATCCTGTAGTGATATCCTCCTCAATATAGTTAGCCTGTTGCCTGTCATTGTTTTATCACCGTAAGATAATCATTGTTTCATCACTGTAAGCTAATAAATTTATATATACATAAACAACTTACTCTATGGCGCCGGCAGTTCTTCCAGACCCTTCCACAGTCGTTGAACCCCATCTCTGTTGTTGTTCATCGACATCATTTATAAAATCAGGGTCTGTTTCCCAGTCATCATCCCCAGCGTTTTGGTTAATGTTGATTTGTTGACCAGCAGCTGCTTTCCACATGTTTAGTATCCTTGACTAAATACTAAAAAAAATCCAGGTTACATCCTGTAGCAGGTAACACTAGAAACTAACATACACAGAGCTGTTTTTAAAAATGCAATATCTAACACGAACCTATTTTTTAAATAAATGAATATTTGTTTTTGCTAAAAAAATATATTTATGTTGCATTAATTAATTATTTAATGATTTTAAACTATAAAAACCCTAAAAGGAAATATAAGTGCCAATAAGAAAAAGAAAAATGGCCTTTGGAAAGAGTGAGAAATTGACGGTTGAAAAGAGATATATAAATTTATCTTTCTCCATCTTGTTCAGTCTTAAATCTACCATATATTTATGTGGGTAAATATAAACTGTTTCCTATAAATTATAAGTGAATATATATGTACATAGTATGTATATATATATATATATATATATATATATATATATATATATATATATATATATATATATATATATACATACTATGTATGTATGTACATATATACAGTAATACCCCGCTTAGCGCGACCCCGTTACGCGCGGTTTCACTATAACGCGAATTTCAAATTTCGCGCTCATGTAGTCATTAACTTCTCTATGGTCGCGGGGGGATCCCCGCTTTCTCTGAATATTCTCTTTGAAGAATTGGGAATTCCCTGTCCTTCGACTTTGTTCTATGGGGATTTCCTCGTTCGTTTCGTGTGTTCATTTGTTCCGTAATGTTAGTTCGGTCGGCTGGCAGTTTTGTTTTAATATTTATTGGAGATACATACATACATAATTTAACCCTACGTTAAAAATGCCGCCTGTAAAGAAAAAAGAGCGTAAAAGCGTCACTTTGGAATTGAAGATGAAAGTGTTAAGAAGAATGGAAAATGGAGGCAAAGCAACAATTGTTGGGAGAGATTTTGGACTCTCAGAATCGACTGTGAGAACGATTTATAAAAATCGGGAAAAAATTAAAATCTCCAGCGAAGGTTCAACACCTATAAGTGCAACAAAACTTTCTCGTTCGAGATCATCTATCTTAGAAAGAATGGAGAAATTACTGTCAGTCTGGATCGAAGATTTGAATAAGAAGAACACACCACTAAGTCAAGATCTCATATGCACAAAAGCAAAATCTTTGTATGAGATGCTGAAAACAAAAGAAGGAGAAGGGAGTGCCACTCCGACTTTTGCTGCCAGCAGAGGCTGGTTCCATCGGTTCAAGCAGCGTTCTAATCTTCACAATATCCACATAACAGGCGAGGCGGCCAGCGCGGACATTCAAGCTGCAGCTGAGTTTCCAGACAAGTTTCAAGACTTCGTTAGACGAGAGAAAATTCCTGCTTGTCTCATCTTCAATGTTGATGAGACCGCACTTTACTGGAAAAAAAATTGCCATCTCGAACATTCATTTCTAAGGAAGAACGTCAAGCCAGTGGTTTCAAAGCTGCGAAAGATCGACTAACACTTCTGCTGGGTGGTAATGCCACTGGTGATTTCAAACTGAAACCTTTTCTAGTGTACCATTCAGAAACACCCCGTGCAATGCGAGGCACAGACAAGACAAGTCTACCAGTTTGTGTGGCGATCAAACAGAAAGGCGTGGGTTACACGGGAAATTTTTCAAGAATGGTATTCTAATAGTTTTTGCCCATCAGTCAAATCATACTGTGACAGAAATGGGCTTGAACCTAAAGTTATATTACTCTTAGACAATGCCCCAGGACATCCAACCTCACTTGATACGCCCAGAGACTTAAAAGTGTACGTAAAGTTCCTTCCACCAAACACTACGTCAATATTACAACCTATGGACCAGGGAGCAATAGCAAACTTCAAAGCTTATTACCATCGCCGCACTTTTAGCCAACTAATTCATGAAACTGACGGGGAAGGAAGACAGTCTATGCGAGAGTGGTGGAAGTCATACAACATTATGAAGTCTATTCACAACATAGAAGAGGCTTGGAAGGAAGTTAAAATGAGTTGTATGAATGGGGTGTGGCGTAATCTTTGGCCAGATGTAGTGGAAGCACCTAGAAGAATTGTCCAGATGCAGAGACAAGTGCTTGAAGACATTGCTGCAATGATTGAGGGGTCTGAACTTGAAGATGTCACGGTAGAAGATCTCGTAGAACTTGTAGCAAAGCACGACGATCCTATTAGCAATGAAGATCTGATCGAGTTACAGAATAATCCTATCTACGATGAGGAAGAACAAGTAGAAGAGAAAGTTTTATCTTCAGGGGAAATACAAAATGCACTTTCAAAAATTTATTCAGGTTTGGACATATTGCAGAGTATAGACAATAATGATGACCGTGTCTTGACCGTGTGTCAAACAATTAAAAACAGTGTTGGGTGTTATGAACGTATTTTACAAGAACGTAAACAAAACGTTACCCAAAAGACAATAGATGTATTTTTCCGTAAAAAATAAGAGTATGTATTGCATAAAGTGTTCTTAGAATTAAAGTGATTGATTAAAATGATTTGTATTTTTTTGTATTAAATTTTGACTATGTTTAATCATAAACCTCGATATACGCGAATTTCAGTTAACGCGATTTTTTTCGGAACGTATCCCTCGCGTAAAGCGGGGTATTACTGTATATGGCCAAAAGTATTAGGCGCCCCTAATAAACACGTGAAACTTATAAAATATTAAAAAAAAAGGCTAATTGTTTTAACAATACTATAAGAGGCGCTGTCAAAAGCTAACTTAAACAATAGAAAATCTCTTTTACAGGTCCATAAAACACCTGGCCCACAAAATTGCGATAGTGAGGTTTTTTTGAAAAATATTTTTAATGTTTTATCAGTCTCTTTTTACTACTTGTAGTGTCAAGAAGTTTCCGTGCGTGTTTTATTTGTGAACTGGACATTCTTAGATTTGAGAAATGCCTAAGAAAAGTGAGCTTGGTAAAAACGAATTAAAATTCAAACCCTACATGAACAAGGCAAGTCCCAAGTAGAAATAGCCAAGTTACTTAAATGTTCTCGGTGCGCAGTGCAATGTGCTGTTAAAAGGTTTGTCAGTCATCCCATGCCAACAAAATGAAAACGGGCAGAAAACGTAAGTCAGGACAAAAAACTCATCCGCGAGTCTATCAAAAATCGAAAAAAAAACATCATCTGAGCTCGCTGCAACTCTGTCGGAAGAGATTGGGATGCCGATTAGTTCTCGAACGGCAAGGAGAAGACTGACAGAAGCTGGATTAAGAGGGTGCAAAGCTAGAAAGAAGCCTTGGCTTTCAGAGACCAATAGGAAGAAACGCTTAGAGTGGGCTCTGAAGCACCAACATTTTAGCGAAGAGGATTGGTCTAATGTTGTATGATGCGACGAATCCAACTTTGAGGTAAGTTTTTATATGATTTATTTTAACAAATAACTACATACAATTACTCTTGATATAATCCGTTTTAGTCAAAATAACAGCTAATTTTTTAATTGAGTATTTTTTCTATTCTTACAGCTATTCGGAAACGTCAGGTGTGACATTCGTGAGGCGGAGTGTCGGCGAGGAATACCATCCAGATTGCGTGGTACCTACTGTAAAACACGGAGGAGGCAGCATTATGATCTGGGGTTGCATGGCTGCTAAAGGTGTCGGCGAAATGTTCGTTTGTGAAGGCCGCATGAACAGCCAAAAGTACATAAATGTACTAGAAACTTACTGATGCCTTCGCTAACGCACATTTTTGGCGACACTAATTTAGACGACATCAAATTCCAGCAAGATAATGCACCTTGTCATAAATCAGCGGCTACGATGCGCTGGTTTAGAGACAATAACATTGTCTTGTTGGATAGGCCGGCGCAGTCTCCAGATCTAAACTCTATCGAGCATCTTTGGTGTATTCTGAAGCGCAAGATACGGGAGCATAGCATAACATCAAAAGCAGCGCTAAAAAGCGCTTTGATGGATGAGTGGGATGCCATAAGTACAACTGAATGTACTAGGCTTGTACGCAGCATGCCCAAAAGAATTGCTACATTGCTATATATACATATATACATATTAGAGTGACCGGATCTCATAGAGGGGGAAAAAAAATGTCGGAATCTTGTTCGTCTGGACCCCACAAAACGATTCCCCTTTCCAGATATTGAGATAGCCGAAATTTGAGCTCGATTAAACCACGTTAACCCGTGCCGCTTGTCGCTCAAAGTTTGAAAAAATCCAAATTTTTGGCAAAAAGCTGACATATGGAGCCATAACTCCAGAACGGTAAATAATAGAAACACGCTTAATATCTCAAAAGAAAGCTAATGTTGTTCTTCAAAATTTATATTCTATACAAAATTGTTGTTATTTTAAGTCAAACCGAGTTACAACAGCCTTTAGCCCCAAAAACGTGACCTGGTACCACTAGGAGCATACTTCGTATATTTTGTTATTAAGTGATAAATTTTGCTTTTTTTTGGTATATTTTTGAGTTTAAAGTAGAAATATAATAAAAAAACAAGTAATACTGATAAGTCTAATGACATTTTTTATTTTAAAATATAAAAATTAGGTATATAATACATACAAAACAGACACAGAAAAGATACAGACGTAGTACCTACATGAGTTGATAATTTTACATAGTTATCTAATCTATTCTAGAGCTTTTGTTAAAGTAGTTTTTGAAACGTCAGGATATAATGCTCGGCATTTACTTACAACTTGCAGGACATATTGCTTTTGGTCTTCATCTTTTGTCAGAAGGTCGTTAAAGTCGGTTATTAATTTAACACCACGCTCAGCCATATCATTAACTACTTTTAATGTTTTGACAATTTTCAATCCTTCTTGGAAGTCATTATTTTGAGACCAGGTGTTTGGATGTTGTCTTAGGAAATCTGTTTTTATATTAAATTGGTCAAAGAATGTAAACGTTTCTTTGGTAAGTAAATTTACCAATCCTCCATCAACTACCTCTTTTAAGTTTTCTTTCCTAACTTTTGGATTTACAACCCTAGCGTGCTGTGATGGTTCATCTGTGCTACTGAGCAATTTATTAGCCATTAACAACTTTTCATCGTCTGTAATGGTGGGATCAAAAAACGATAATCCCACCAACTTTGCATTCAAATACCACAAATGGTTCGAAAATTTGGTCAGGGCTATTTCTGCAATGTCGTTGTCACATTCTTTATAGTCTAACAGACTATGCAAAATACCTAAATCTTGCTTTGGTGCAAGATGAGCTTTTGGAGCATTGAACCAAGCTTTACAATAAATTTTAACTAGGAAAACAGAAATGGCACGCACAGAACTTTCTTCTTCTTTAGACATCTTAAATTGACGACGAAAAATGAACATTTTTAAGCAGTAAATAGCCTTTGCCATCCACCTAGCGTGATGAATGGCTCCTGGAGTTCTAAAACCCACAACATTGCCCTCTAGTGATCCAACAAATACGAGAACCAACTGCAATAGCTCCTTGTAGTCATCTCTGGGGTGGCTCTCAGTTAATTTGGTCTCGAATTCAGCAGTAACATTTGCAATTACTTCTAGAGTTAGCTGCTTTTGTATTAGATTGTCACTGATACCTGTGTCGTATTTTCCTTTGTCTATCTTGGGCCACGCAGTGAGGAATCTCTTGAAAATGTCTGGATGAGGTCCAGTGGTTGATCCCATTTTTGTGTCGAATACGCCTCTTAACAGAATTTCCAAGATATGGTGACGGCAAGCTAGGTATAACAATTCTCTTCCTAACATTTGCTCCAATATGACGCATGCTCCTTTGAGTCTTCCCGTGTTGGATGCTGTAGTGTCGAAGCACATCGCCTTGACGGTGTTGAGAAGACCCATGTAGGCATTCATATACGGCTACGGCTTGCTCCTCTCCAGAGCTGTTTGCTGTTACAGGAACTCCCAGCAGCTGTTCCTTTTCGCCATATGAAATAGCTATAGCTATTCGCTCACATTGTTCATTTTTTAAAACACCTGGTAAAAGTTTACCGTCCCAATGGACAACCACGGGCTCTTTTTCAGGAATGTTTACTTTATCAAAAATTTTTTTATTATATTGTTCTCTGAACATTTGCCTTCTATCATGTAATAAAGTTTTCGAGGACTTTGTACTCAAGAGGGTCAAGGTTTAGTGCTTCTAGAGTAGCTATTAAAATTCTCGTGGCATTTCTGTCGGATACCTTACATCGATCTAATAAAATGGACAATTTCATGTTTAAAATCTCTTTAACGCCCCTTGCAAATGAAACTTTCATCCTCTTGCTCTCAGATGGTCCTGGATCTTCTGCAGCTTCTTCAGGGATGTCCATTTCCTCCAAGCTCTCAAGTTCCTGGTAGATGCTGTCCTATTCAGTGTCTTCTTCTCCTTCTTCGAACTTGTCTTCATCATCCGTCTCTAAGAAGCAACAAAAGAAAGAGAAAAAAAAAAAGACTATAAAAACTTGTCGTTTTAGCAGAATAGTAATAATACATAGGTACTAAATTACCTACTTCTAATTATCAAAAGGTATTATTTAAAAAATATAAACTCAATCATAAAGATGCCAAATCATGCTCTCATGTACAATTTTCTTTCAATTATAATGAAAGTATTTACTTATTT